>JAOYSI010030011.1:0-46916 GCA_025775065.1 Hiodon alosoides
TATGTATATATGTGGAGAAGTGAAAAGGAAGTTGATCTATGAAACTAATGTATTCATGTTGAAGTCCTTATTATAAATGATATGAGAGAAATTTAAATGAATTGCTGTCCTCATTTAAAGGCTCGCTCAAGCAATGTTATTGCTTTTACAAAATGGATCGATTTGCTCTTCTTTGATTTAGACCACGAGAAATGCGAGCGAAATAATTTTATATAAAGGAAACATAATTCCACCAATGGAAATAATTCTTAACAACGCTTAACAATTCTTATGGTTGATTGCAGTTAATTCCATTGCCAAAGCCATCTCACTGCAATAAAGGTTGCAATAGATTAAATAAAATTAGCAATAAAATAAATGAAACACAAGAAAAATCCCTTGGGAAATAACACAGGAGCCAATCAATCAATTTTGTCCTTCAGAAATGTCTATCGTGAATAGGTTGTGATGGGAGAGTGGACTGTTATTGCCCAACCAAATCTTATGTTTTTTAGCGCTAGCTTGAATCACAAGCCTTTTCTGAAATCAGTGAAGTTTATAGCAAATTTCATTTTATCACGTGAGCAATAAATAGGGGTCTGATTTGGTCCGTCCCCCAAAAGGCAATTTTGACAGTATCTTTAGATTTCACACAAGCTTTTAAAGTTAAGTGGACAAAGTTGCATAGGGAAACGAGAGAACATGTCATTCATGTGTACACATGTGGCATTTGCCAAAGTGTTCGAGGAAGTCTGGGTAGGTTTATCTCTGATGAGGAGCAAAGGGATTTTTAGCTTGATGTAATGTCACTCATTTGCATTATTTAAAAAAAATACAAGATGAATATTATGAGAAAAGGCTTTCTTGAATATTTTAAAAGGCATCCCTCAACTTTATTCCGTTCACACGCAGGTCTAACTGAATTTCTTAATTGATTAGATTGTGTAAACATTGAAAGGATATAGAGAAATAAATTTATCAAATTAGATATGAAAAATCTTTTATGCATCAAATTCTTAATACATTCCTTTAAATACATCACGTTCTCTTGTGTTTTGGTTTGAGAGAGGATTGCATAAGCTCTGTCCATCTCAGTTTTACAAAAGAGCTGTACTAATGTGTGATTTAAATGATTTGAGGGCCTCCCGAGTAGCTCAGTCAGTAAAGGTGCTATCTGAAACGTCGGCCGATTCCTAAGCTGCAGACTCACAGCTCTGAATCGGGATCATGTCACCGCCAACAGAGAGTCCCAAGCGGCCCCTACACAATAGTCAGAGTGCCATCAGGGTGGAGAGAGCGGGATTCGGGGGGGCTTCTCACGGATCGCCGCTTATCGGCGACTCCTGCCCCAGGCTTGCAGTGCCAATCAGCTCTGAACCTTGGGCCGTTTGTTCGTGAGTGTGTGAAGGGTAAGGTAGATTGGAGGGGACCAGTTGTTCTTCTGCACATTAAGCCTTATTTGTACTTCACAGTAGCAAGGGTCCATGCGAATAAGCCAGGATTTGCCTTGACACACTGCGCACATCCCAGGAAAATGTGTGGGCACGCACCTGGCCTTGCTCCTTTCTTGATACAAAAAGAGCTCTTTTGGAAGAAAGATTGCATGAGGACGTTCGGCGGTGTAGACATCTATATGACGTGTCCTTAAAGCAATATAAACACATAGAAACTGTTGACGTCTCTTGGAGAGAGATAACAGAAACGGTCTAGATGCAGATAATATTGGAAGCACCTGTGAGACCGATTTGTGAAACGTAGTAGTTACGTGCTAACACGTGCTTGTCAGTAATCAGCAAAAAAAAAATTCATAAAACATGGTTGAGGTCAAACTGGCCTGTGTATTTAAATAAAGAGACTTTTCAAGACACACAGCGTGCTGGGGCATCTTTATTTTCTTATAAAACTAATACCAGACGTTCTTGTTGTAAATTGTGTTGGAGTATGGAGGAAAAATGATCAATTTCAAATAACTTTTGAAAATGTCAGAAAAATCTAGATAAATTACATGAAAATATCCATGGCAAATTATTTATTTACACATTTACACTTGGTTCTGGTTTGTTGGCAGACTATTATAAGATCACACTATGTCCCTTTGCTTTAATGACTATTACAAGAGTGATGACCGCTTTGGAGTGTTCTGTTAGCTCTGTGCAGTTGTTCTCTGCTGCATTATGGACTCTTGTTGGGAGATAAAAAACAAAAGCCTTCTTCAACCACAGAGAGCATCTCATAGCGGAAACCCCAGTACAACATGGTAGGGATGCTTTGTTGGAGTAACTCTTGATGTAAGCAGACGCAAATTAATTAAGAAAGGCTCTGCTTCATTTAAGAGGCCATCTGGTGGCTTAATTATGCAATGAGGCAGTTTTTGCATCAATAAATTCAGCTAATGATTTAGGCACACTTAGGCAATCCTATAATGAACCCAAAGCACTCTGGACCTTTAAAATGAATGAGACTGACTCTTTACAACATGGGCTATTTAATCTGCAAAGGAGGAAAACAACCTCAAAGTTCTGAAATATTTTGGTTTTAAAACTGTTTTACGCAGGTTTAGAGTTTTGCATTTTTAATGATCGTTTTAGAATGCAGGTGTTTTCAATTATCGTATTATGCAGGTAATTCCAAACATTTATGTAATTCTTAATAAAGCCCTGTGTTGAAAGAACCACGAGTGCCTCTTCACTCCGGTAAGTGGACCTGTTATGGTTCTCCTCTAACAAGTCCTCAAAATCACTCATTGGAAATGTAAATTATAGAGCGGTTAATTTGAGCTCAATTCAAATAAAAGTTACATTGGAAACCTTCTTTGTCGAAGAAAAAGGTTTATACCAAGAAGTGAATAGTGAAAAGCAGTCTAATACTAGGACTGCTGTAACCTTTTCAAACTAAGGCTGGGACAAAATCAAAACTCTGGCAACCCGGTAATCACACTTTATATAGCCGCGTGTAATAGAATTTTTTTTTTTTTTTGTGTAGGCATCCTATTTCTTGTACTCATGAAATGAAGCCGCTATTGAACGCAGTTACGCTAAGTCTGATTAGCGGGTTACCAGAGTTTTGATTTGGTCCCAGACGAAATTAAATTCTGTATTGTGCCTAAATATAGGACCGCTGAAGACATAGATAGGTACAGTATTAAAGATATATGGGGGGTAGTTAACTCAATCAAAGATGAAAAGGTGAATCTAAACAAACATGACACATAGCATGGGGGGATTCAGTCATTTATCATAGTTTTCACTCTAATAATAAGTGTTGTCATTCAGAAACTGAACCACATCTGTTGCCCCACTAGATCAGAAACGCATCAGTTAATTAGGCTGTATAACACTGCTGGATGGATTAAACATCTCATGCAATGCAGGTTAGAAACCGAAACTTAATTTACCTAAATAAAGGATTGATAATAACAATCCTAATACGTACTGAATATGTACTTTTGTTTCCTTTGCTCTTTTAGGTGGCCAACCTGGCTTGCTCAATCTCCAACAATGAGGAAGGAGTGAAGCTGGTCCGCATGGCTGCAACTCAGATCGACAGCCTGTGCCCTCAGGTAAGACCCTTCTCTCTTTCAGCAAAGGTGTTGAACATGGCAGACAGGGGTGACAAGTGATTTGGGAAGACTTCAGTGACAAACTGTCTGCAGGCAATAGCATGTGGCCCAGCCTTTGTATCCCACTGAAATCCCACTGAAGCAACAGTTTTAAAGCTGTTGTACACATATTAATGTGAATATTTTCCCCTACGTCCTAACTTTCATGAGTCATCCGGCATCTGCTAAATAATTGCTTAGTTTATATCGTTATTCACAGTGCGTATACGTGGATTTCAAGTTTTCACTTATGCCCTTTAACACCGCTAGGTATTCTCAGAAAAAAGTCAGCAAAGCCCGCAACCAGTTGTCTTCAGATCACATCTCCTTACCAAATACACCCTTTGCTGACAATCTAGGCCAATTTTTAGCTATTTCACCCTCTCAGAGGGTTCAATAATTTAATTTCAAATAATTAAATTATATATTATAAGGAAATAGCTAAAATGGTTCATTAAATCAATCGTGCTTTTGCTAAACGGTTGCTGTGTTGAGTTTGTATATAGAGGGAGAAATGTCTGTCTCTCTTAAAAGCCTCTCTCCTGTGTTAACTGACAAAAAAATTGTAATTGCTCTATTATTTCAATGTTAAAGGTTAAAGGTCAAACGGAGGGGTGGCATTGCTCCATCTTAGAATTTGGTTATAAGAATGGATAGATTTTTGAGATGTAAGCATCAGCCCTGGCAGCTGTGAACCACTTACCCACTGAGATCCGCTTTTGATAAACTAACCCCCCGGCAAATCAAGGCTTGCTTTGAAAGAAATTTGCAAGTGATTGCAAGTTTGTTCCAACTGCCTCTTGGAAAATACTCTCCACAAAAACAAGAAGTTTTGACTGAGCTGTGAAAAAAAAAAAAATCCTGGTTATGCAACCCGTCTCTCTGACTGCATTTATTATAAATGACACACCCCAGTCCATTTTCAGCCATATCACCAGTGATATATCTTGAATAAAATGATAAAATAGAGATCATTGATGTTCAAATTCAGTGATGATCAAAATGTTTTCTCTCCGTGTCTTTTCTCTTTCATATTTCAACCCCAAATTAGGACCTATTCATGGCGGCGTATTAAATGTGTAGGGCTTTTAGGTGTAGCACAGACGGTGCTTGTCATAGTCTGTCACCCAGCGTTGCTAAGCTGTGAAAGGGCTGTTGTCAGCTGCACTTCAACTGCCCTCTGTGTTTATGTTACTTTACTACGTTTGCCAACATCGCTGCTCGCTATAGGTATTGCCTTTCAAGGAATTGCTACTCGACAATAGAATGACATTTACTTCACCAAATTACGTCTTCAGTCTGGGGTGACACACAGGCTTGAAGTAATTCTCTGAGCCCTCTGTCAAAAAATTGAGACGGTCATCATGGCCATTTGATCAAGACATTGTTTTTTGTGACGATTGGAAGCAAAATAACAAGATGGGGTCTTGGGTTTAAAGAACCTGTTGGAGACCGCAGCTTTTCACATTGACATTTGTTGCTGGGGTTCAAACAACTACAGACTCAGGCACTGGCATTTTTTTAATTGGGGCTACTAAAATTCATATTCCCTTATTGGCACCTGAAAACATTTACTATATCGTCACACTAAAACTTACAGTCTAGTAAAACTAGAACTAAAATAAGTTTCCATGTTATTTTGTTATTTTGTTATTTTGTTATTAATTCTAATTCGGTTTTGTTTCTGTGCGAAGGCCCTGTTTATTGCTTAAAATTTTATTGTTAATGCAGTCACATTTTATTTTATTCCAGAAACATTTGGTTAAAAAAAAAAAAGTAATAAAAACAGGCTGACATCTTAAGGGAAACTTTGAATTGCAGCTGCTGTCTCCCCTTGCTTTCAGATGTATTACCGCTATCTAAACCTGACCTACGTTCTCCACAAAATAACTCTAATGTAGCAGCATTGTCATGAAGCCTAGAAAACCTTGATGTTTCCACTTTAACCTTTCTGTATATTTTATCATGCTTTGATCTCTGATGATATTCATTACAGTTGATCACCTGAGTGCATATATTAACCTGTGTTGGCCAGGTCATCAATGCAGCGCTAACCCTGGCTGCCCGACCTCAGAGTAAGGTTGCCCAAGACAACATGGATGTGTTTAAGGATCAATGGGAGAAGCAGGTGCGAGTTCTCACCGAGGCTGTGGATGACATCACCTCTGTTGACGACTTCCTGTCTGTCTCAGGTATATTACAGACCAATCTCAGATGCTTGGACCTTAACAGAAATCTACATATGTTGTCAAATAGTGCGGCTGCCACAGCCTATAGATTATGTATATTTTTTTCTTATGAACTTTCAAGCCTATTCCATTATGTGTGTCCTCTCTTATAGTAAGTGTTTGAATTGTGTGACATTAGCATCTTTTTATGTTTTATAAAGGCCAAAACAGTCTTTCCTCTATGTGATTCTTATTTTTATGTGTGCTTCTTGTGACCCAAGTAAGCAAAATAAAATAAAAATCCAGGAAACACAGGATTTATAATATTGTGAGTGTATGATTCATGTCTTGTACTTGAGAGCTGATAAGATAATTAAGGAGCTGATCCAAGTCCTCAGTTGTGTCATTTAAAAGTTAGAACTCAAAGAGAAAAAAAATTAACTTATCTACCAAATGATCTGAGATCAGAGTTAAACCCAACCCGTTAAACATAGCGGGTGACCTGATCATTTGGGTAAGAGTTGGCAGTTATGTATTCCCATGTCATGAGTACCTGATTATCAGATTATCAAAGCTATGCTGTGACACTCTTTTTGGGTGTTGCCAAGTTGTGTTTGTGCTGGAATAATAATAAAAAAGGGTTTTATACTCTCAAGGCCTTATTAAACAACAGCTTGAATATCCTGACCTTCTGCAACAAACCTTCTCCAAGTAATTGTATAATTTTGTGTTTGAGAAACTCAAGCTAACAAGACAATGTTTTTTTTCAAGGTAGTACAGATGTATGTACTTTCATTCAGAATGAGAGATGTGCATGTTTAAAGTGCAGATAATTTTTTGCATCTATTTCTCAAAAATTTCACATTTTTATTTTGTCAAGGCTTTGCAGAAAGCTAAATGTGCAGACCAAATCATAAAATTATCATATTTTGTTCTATCTTCCTTAAATAACATTAGTTGTTTTCAGTAAAGTTAAATAAAGTTTCCTGTTCCTTTACTGAAAATCAGTGTGCTTAAAAGTACCGTAATGATTTGTTAACCATAATAAATATGGTCAAATATTTTAATTCACTTGCGTATGATGATTGCTTTCTCCCTCAGAGAACCACATTCTGGAGGACGTGAACAAATGCGTCATCGCCTTGCAGGAGGGCGATGTTGACACCCTGGACCGAACAGCTGGTGCCATACGCGGGCGTGCCGCCCGGGTGGTGCACATCATTAACGCAGAGATGGAGAACTACGAACCGGGGGTGTACACCGAGCGCGTGCTTGAGTCCATCAGGCTGCTGTCCGAGACCGGTAAATCCCACCTGCTCATTAGCGCCTGCCTTTGCCGATAGCGGCTCCCCGGGCTCCAGAGATACAGTCCTCACCGTAATGATCAAAGGTGCCTTCTAGTTCAGACCGTTACCTGAGTTTTAGGGCCGAGTACCTTTTCGCAGCCTGATGTGATAGCTTCGTTCTTGCCCGGACGCGGTAGACGGTGGCCTGGAAACCAGCCCATTCTGTACTCAGGATCGTGTTAATTTTTCATCAGTTGTTTATTCACTTTAGACAGCCTTCTGGGGAGGGGGTAGGCTTTTTGGGCTGTCACAGGCTAGTGTCGGGTTATTCAGGAGTTCTCATTTCCAGGTTTGTCACATCGCAGGGATGTGAATAAATTTCTCCTTTGTTAACTGAAATACAATGAATTACATGTCAAAATATTCCTTAGCTCTATGCAACGCTAATTTAATCAGCAAGCAAACTCAAACACATATACTACATGTGCATTTTTTTTACATCATATAATCTTTCCCCTATTTAAACAGGGCAATGGATCCTCCATCTAAGCATAAGACTTCCAGAGAAAATATGTTATATTTGAACTCTACTCAAATTCACAATATGGTAGGACTCTTTGCTTTCAAAAAAGTATAATATATAATTGCTTTAAAAATCCATGTGGATTTGCAGTTGCTTTTTAAAAAATGCTAATTCGAAATTATGAATAACTAGACAATCACCTGTGACAACCTAATAAGCTTCCCCAGAAAGCTTTCGAAACAGCAACTGACAGCTACTAGGTAAAAAAGAAAATATTTATTTCACAGGTAACCTTCAACCTGGCTCAGTTTTGTACTGCCCTCCTGTAAACATTGACCAGTGTCTAATTTAGTGCCCTTCAAACGCAGGCCGCAGAGCACGTCACAATGATAGCTGAGCCCAGGGTTCAGACTGACAATCCACACACAGCCCGGGATTGTGTAGTGTCCTTGAGAGAGAAAAAATCAATAGTCAAATAGGAAACCAGTAATAGCTTATTTTTCTCAACTGCATGTTTTCAATTATGCTGTCTACGAAGAAGAATTCGTTCTTTTATTAAAGTGTTCGTATACGGGAATTGATTTTAAAATGACTCGGGAAAGCTAGTCAGGTTTTATGTTGTGTTACGTTTATGTTGAAAACTCTATGTTATTTACTGTCAACACACAGTCATTCACTCAACCAATATTTCAAATTTCATTTTTAATAGTTAGGTCAAAACATATACTAAAAAATATACTTGAAATGCTTTTCTCCCCGCATTTTTAACATGTGATTCATAATCACGGTTCAAGCAGCCAATGCACGGACGTGCATTGATGGAACGCACTGCGGTTATTGCAGAATTTAAAGGACGCGAGTGATGGAGTGAGTCCGCCTCAGACATGCCCTGAGAGTGGAGAGTAGCGCACCGTTCCCATAGAAATACCATGCGCCTGACTCCGAACAGGGGGGCAGGGATAAGAGTGGGGACCAGAGGGATGGGAGGAGAGGAAGGGGAAGGGCAGAGTTGGGGGAGGGAGAGAAGATGGATTGGGAGAAAAAAAGTTCTGCTGACACAAGTCTGGTTTCTGTTTTGTAAATATTGTGTATTTGTACAATATTGTAAGAACACAATAAGAACTTGTGTTCAGCTAAGGACATAATTCCTTTAAGTTTTTTTTTTTTTTTATCCTCAACTGGTACTGAACCAAATCCACTCACACGGATTCAACACTAGAGTAGCTGTACAGTAACAATGTATTGTTTATTATACAGTAACTAACATCCTGAGTTTCAACATTGCTGAGAAGTTTTCCCAGTTTAGCAGATTTTAAACATAGGTGATATCTCAAGGCCCATTTTATTTATTAGTATTTATGGGTATTAATTCATTTAGATTAATCAACCTCCACTTTAAATTCTGTATCTGATTTGTTTTTCTGTCTGCTGTGAATATGAAGGTTTTTTTTTTTTTTTTTTTTTAAGTTATTAATTGCAGAACCCTGTAAACCTTTTTTTTAAATCACATCTCAGTTTCTGATATCTGCCGTCGCTACATGGACAAATAATAAGTACAAGCATTGGATTGACAGTCTTGTTTAATAAATATGTAAATTCAATAATTTATCCTTCAAGTTTGACAGTACAATTAGACCGTCAAGCTGATGGAGCCGTTTGCCGACTCCCAGGGGCCGCTTTTCGGGGTCTGACCTGTCACATCCCACTCTGGAGGATCAATACTCACACCCCTCCGAGTCAGAGAGGTTAGGGTCAGGGCTCAAAGGGGTTACCGTTCAGCAGCATTAAAAGACTTCCTGGTATAGCAAATTAAATAAAAATGGACATGGTAACTGTTATGAGATTAAACGTGTTGTTCTTTCATGGATATAATTTGTCGCCTTGCAGGTGATATCTGCCATGTAATTGGAGCTGTAGTCATTCTCAAATTTTCAGATTAATTTAAAAATAAGAGGCACACAGTTGGAATGCATGTTATATCTTTAAAGATGTATCAGAGCAAACTGAAATCAGTTTAAACTTCACATGGGCTTACTGCAAAAAAAAAAAATAACACCTCAATGAGTTTGACTGCATGAATGATATTAAAAAAAAACAAAGATTACTTATTTTCATACGCGTTTTAAGAGTATTACACAAAGATTATTCCAGAGTTTGTTGGTGGCTCAGTTAAGAACCCAGACTGAGCCCTAGTATCCGGATCATGTCATTGACTGCGCCCGGGAGCCTAGAGTCAACACCCAGAATCATCTGAGCATGCTCAAGTGGGCATGGGATATGCCCTGCTACGGGGAAACGGGCACCTGCAAGCCTCTAAACTTTCGATACAGTGCTGTGTGGGCTGCAGTGTGTTTAATGCTAATTATGGGGGTGGGCGGGTTGGAGGAGACAGGTTTAGCTTTCTCTTTCCTGGGACTCATGCCCGTTGCCGAGCATGCAGACATCATTGGCAAATCCAAACGGTGGGGAGAGCTGGTAAAAATAACTGGTGATTGCAAAGTAAAAGACAATAGGATACCAGAGATTTCGCCATGTGCCATTTTATAACCCTAACCCCTAAAACATAATTAACATTCTGAAAATGTGCATTTTATGTTTGGGAAATACGTATTCTGTGTATAGGAGTTTTATCTATCTTGTTCGATGGACACTGTATAGGCTTGATCTTTACCAGCAGATTTTTCCTCTTCTGTTGTTGATTCATTATGTTAAAATGGAACAGTTCTAGCCATCTATTATTATTGTGATCATCAGTAGTTCTCACTGGCAAAGTGCAGTATGTGTTCAGTGAAATAGAAATAGAGTGATACGGGGTATGCCTTTTGAATTGCAATTTCTCTGATCAGGATATTAATTCATTTTGGAGGATAAGCATCAGTAAAAATAATTTTCTCTGCTTCCAAGGACAGATATCAAGTAAACACCCCTCAACCCATGGACAGATAAGGTGGAACAGCTCATTGGTACTTACAGCTCATCATCCAAACTGAGACGTGTGGCAGGAAAGACTTCCTTTTCTTGTTTTTTTGTAAGGTTTTTTAAGTGTAAATTTTGCCAGAGAACAGAAATCTCAGTGCAGGGAACAGTAACCTCAGTGTAAGGAACAGTAGCCTCAGTGCAGGGAACAGAAATCTCAGTTCAGGGTACAGAAACCTCAGTGCAGGGAACACAAACCTCGGCCCTTGCCCCTCTCTTACTGTTTCCCCTCCTCACTCTGTTCAGTTATGCCCCGGTTTGCTGAACAAGTGGAAGTTGCAATTGAAGCTCTGAGCACGAGCCCCCCGCAGCCCTTTGAGGAGAATGAGTTTATTGACGCATCCCGCCTGGTGTACGACGGAGTCCGGGACATAAGGAAAGCAGTCCTGATGATAAGGGTAGGTAGCTTCTGTCCACATCCCTCACCTTCACTTCTTTAGCTAACAATATTGTCTCATTAACTCCCTCTTTATGAAAATAGCCTTCTTAATTTGTCTATGAATTAGTGAGCTTAGTCCCATTAAAATAGGTTTCACATCTAGTATATATTGTAGATAGGTGATCCTATAACCTTTTTGGTTAAATCCTTGCCCACAAAATACCAGATATGTGAAACTGAAGGGAATGGGGTCTAGTAAATGCAGACGCTCTAAGCTGAGAGTCAGCACTGTTTATCTCTGTTTGCCTTACAAAAAAGGGACCATCCTTAGAAAGAATATGTTATATTCTGCATGTATGGACAGAGCTCATTAGGGCCTCATCAATGATTCAGAATCAAAAGGGGTCAACCAACTACATATGATAAAGGAAGATGTCCTCAGTGGAATGTAACTGAAAAAGCGGTGTTTCTCCAGTGTTAATTGTTAATTAAAGCTTTTCGGGATCAGGCCCTGAAAGAGAGCAGAACATTTTCTTTCTGAATATTAAATGAGCAGTACTATCGTACAAAATAGTTTCTGTCCGGTTTCAAGTTTAATTTAAAAAATGTTTTTAAAACTGCACCCTGTGTTTTATATACTGTGACATCTAAAACTGAAGTTCTTCATAGTTTCAGCGATCCAGACCAAACCTCTGCCTACTGACGGTTAAAGTCCAGAGGAGGACTCTTCTGCACTGACCGTGTTCAGATAATGTGAATATAAACACATTTCTGCACAACAGAGTCGTGTGATTGTCAACATTGTGCTTACAATGCTGACAAAATTGACAGGAGCAAAAAGCTAATTACTTTTTAATAGCTAAAGCTCGACCACTTTCACCGAATGCAACCTAATTCGATAAAACCCTATATATTTTTATTCTGGTTTTGCTGTCTACATATGAGCATCGTAGTAAAAAAGCTAACTACAGACTTCTATTTGCAAGCTCCGGTGCGCTACACGGATCTGTGTGAATGTGGCTTTGAACGTATCGTTTATGTAGCTAGTTAGCCACTGTTTTTTATCCTTTCCCCCACTCTGGCCACTCGTCATCAGGGTAAGCGCTTCTGTATATAACATGTCCCTGATATTGTGCCCACACCGACGGGGGGAATTGAGCCATCCAGCCATTTAGGGTTCAGCTCTTGTTTTATAATTGTGTAATTGTGCAATTAATGTAATATGAATGGATCCTATTGAGCTGGAGTAAGATAAGGTAAAAAAGTAAAGGAATTAAAACACTAAGTAAAGTTTCAGGCACTGGAATAATTACAGAATAGCCCTAGTGTATTCAAGGAAATTAGTTGAGTTCCTTCCTAGAGAGGATGGCTACCTCTTGAAATCGCCTTAACGTGAGGTAAGATAATCTTTGTCTTTAAAAAAAAAAAAAAAAAAAAAAAAATGTAATAACATATAAACAAATATTCTATTTATTTTTTATCTTTACATTTTAATCTGTTTTTTTTTTGCTTGATACTATGACTGCACACGCGATGATTACCAAGAGTGCTTCAAATTCAACATAGTAAGGTCTGACTGTTTAATTGTTTCAAAGTGAATGTACTTCCTCCAGACCTGTCAACCAATAATGTAGGCGTTAGCCGCAGGCACTGTAGGAGGCAAAGTGAGTGTGGTGCTGTTGACATCCTCTCGCCTTTACAACACAGGTCAGCTTAGGTCAAATCAGGGGACAGTTGCTCAGAGCAAACAACCCCCCCCCTCCTTTTTGGACATTTTTTATAGCCCGCACCTCAAGCCAAAGACTGTCAAGAGTTACGCATTGATTATTTATTTATTTTCAGCCTATTATCTGGCCTGCTGGTTGGATCATCAGAGCTGTTGACATTTTTTTTGTTGATATTTTTGTTCCGGTCTTCTGCTAGACGCCAGAGGAGCTGGAGGATGACTCTGACTTTGAGCAAGAAGATTATGACGCCCGCAGTCGGACTAGTGTTCAGACCGAGGACGATCAGCTCATCGCAGGACAGAGCGCTCGGGTGAGTGGCCAAAGTTCGGGGGTTTGCCCCGATTGCCTTTCATCTTTCAGGCTCACAAATCTAACTTCTCCGTCGAGCACTATTCACCGGATTTTATGAAACATATTTATTAGAAACTCTGGAACATCCTGGCTCACGTTAAAGGAGCCGGTCCAGAGAAAGAATGGGTGATGAGGGAACAGAAAAGCCCATAGACTGTAGGTGTTGGGTTTTTCCTCTATACGAAGCCACCTGAAAGGGAACGGTCCAAATGGAGTGTGCCGGATAGAGAAACGGCAGAAATAACTGGAATAGAAAGGCTCTGTATATGAGGATCCTCCATTTAAATTAGGACAGGAGAATGGTATTTAATTTTCTTTCTACCGAAAGACTGGCCCATTCTGTCATTTCAAGCGGCCCACTTTTGAGGCAGAGATGCTGCGCTTGAGATGGAGAAATGTAGCAGGGGGCCTGGCCTTTTAGAGCGAAACTTTATTGTGAAAAACTAGCCACAAGCCTGTCCATTGATCCAAGGCTCCTCCTGCTGCTGTTCCCAGCCTGCCTAACCCAACTCACCGTCTTAAAATATGGACATAAGGCAATGATCCGAGGCTTCTCACAGAACTCCGTCAAGCTATGGGTTGATAAATCCCCTGCTGTCTGTTTTAATTGTGTCTCAACTAAATATACAGCAAAATGGATGGACAAATGGAACTGCAGGTGTGCAGCTGAGATAGCCGTCGACACAGTTTGTTCTGTATCCTGCTCACGGTTGTGTGTCTTAAGTCCATTGTGAAATACCCATGAATAGTCTTAAGAGGATCCCATCCGGTTTGGAAATGGTCTCATGGGGAATCCAGTGTGGGGCTGGACTGAGCCTCCGGGTGGGCCATCTGAGGGCTGTATCATTTCTGGAGACACAAAAGAGAGAGGAGTCCAATTCTCAGTTCACCGTAAACATACTCTCTGTAGGCTGCAGGGTCTGTTCGTTCCCAGGGACAGCTTGTTTAAGTGCAGCTATGCCATTCTGTTGCAATATATAAAACACATAAAGCTCATATTACTAAGATTAAATTCTAAGAAAGATGACCAAAAAAAAGCTTGGCTAATAAAAACGTACACACATAGAGCGGATGGCAGGATTATCGTATAACCATGGTGACATAAAACATGCTTTAACTAAAACGTAAGAAACTGCGAATGCCTGGTATTCTGGCTGGAGTATCAGTAGGACATAGGATCTCAGCCAAATAGTAGCATGCAGGGTGTAGACCATATTTACTGCTACGTCATACTGCCGAGACCTGCCATCCAATAATAAAAACCTTACACATTACACAACTCATTTGTTTATGCCACTGTTAGTGTGTGTGTATGTCTGTGCCTGTGTGTGTGTGTGTGTGTTTGTGCCTGTGTGTGTGTGTGTGTGTGTGTTTGTGCCTGTGTGTGTGTGTGTGCGTGCGTGTGTGTGTGTGTGTGTGTGTGTGTGTGTAGATGTGCTTGCAACTTCCATCAATCCTGACCTGGCGACTTCCTGACACCCTGACTTTGAATTATCAGCGTCTCATTAATAAAATATCAGTCTGAGTGTGCTGTAAAAGTAGGAACCACTTGTCAAAAAAAGAAGAAAAACAGCTTAGCAGATCGAGTGCGGGACAATATTGAAGTAGAACAAAATGCTAAACTGTCGCTTGTGGTCGGAGGCGGGCTGCAGATATGTCTTCATGGTGGTTTGAATGATAATGCGTCTCTCACAAGATTCAAATTCTCCACTCCATCCTACATGCGTTGTTTTTCAGAATCTGAAGGTGTTGTTAAAGCCAAAAAAGCATTTGTCATTTAAATATATATTTTTTTATTTTTTTCGTTCATCAGATGTGGCTTGTAAATTCCTTTAATAAACAAGGCTGATAAAATCAATGGAAACCAACATTAAATAATGCATTACTTCATACATTTTAATCATTACCTGCAGTCCTGATTAAGATAACACATATTACACTTAATAAACATTTGTGTCAATGTTATCCCTTAACCACCGAAAAAAAAATTTCTCATTCATGAGCTCAAATGTGTTTTACATTTTTGTATCGCATCTAACAACATTTATTTCAGTTTTGGCTTGAATTCTTATAAAGACATCTTGCTGCATTCCAGATTCCCAGACTCGTTTGGCCACTTGTTAATGGGGCCAGGTCATCTCAAAGGAGCAGACAAACCACTTAAGACAGACCACAGCCTTTACGATGTCTATATTAATGCTCTTCTGCTTGGGTCCCTATCACCCCCCTCAGGCCATCATGGCCCAGCTGCCCCAGGAGGAGAAGGCCAAGATCGCAGAGCAGGTGGAGAGCTTCCGGCAGGAGAAGTGCAAGCTGGACGCCGAGGTAGCCAAGTGGGACGACAACGGGAACGACATCATCGTTCTGGCCAAGCAGATGTGCATGATCATGATGGAGATGACCGACTTCACCAGGTACACCCTGCCTCGCCCGTAAAACTGAGACGCTGAAAAACACGTCAGGTACGCCCTGCCTCGCCTGTAAAAGAGACACTGAAAACACAGCAGGTATGCCCACCTTGCCTGTAAAACAGAGATGCTGAGAAACACACCAGGTACGCCCGTCTCACCCGTAAAACAGAGACACAGGAAAAACACAGCAGGTACATGGGAGCTGAACAGCGGTACGCTGTCCTTTACATTCTAAATGATTTGTTGCTTAAATGATAGCTCACTAATTCATATACCAAATATGCCAAAGTTAAACTGATCCAGTTTAGAAGTCTATCAATCATCCTTTTTAGCTTAAATCTATTCTCAGAAATATAGTATGAGGTATGCTTTGTGTTCTGAATTGAATTAAACCAGCTTTGTTTAGCAATGATGACTCTTCTCAATGTCTCACATCAGCCTGGAAGATGGAAACAAACAACTAAAGGTTTTTTATTAATCGTCTTAATGATTCCTTCGATCTCTAATACCCCTAGATATGGTGGACCGACCTAATCATAAGTGGGTGATACAACAGTGGATTGATTGAACGATTGATTGACTCAATTATATAAGGGTCACTTGTGCTTCACTTAACGTTAACAGGAAGCTCCTGACACTTTTTCACCCTCTGTACTGAAAGCACTCTTTGACCTTCAGTACGGTTAGTCGAGATAAAAGCGTCCACTAAATAAATGAAATTTAAATGTAAATGTAAATTTTTTGCACTGTTGCAGAGGCAAGGGTCCGCTAAAGAACTCATCTGACGTGATTAATGCTGCCAAGAAGATCGCCGAAGCCGGTTCCAGAATGGATAAGCTGGCTCGGGCCGTTGCAGATCAGGTACTATTGCACCATTGGAGAAGTATCCCACACCATGGGCTGCCTAAACTTTCTGTTCCATTTCCCAAGAACATTGTGATCATAGTTCATATCAAGATCAGAGGCTGGTTATCTTAAATATAATTACCCCCTCAGAGGTTCTGTACTCATAATTAGTGGAGTAGTTTCAGGATATGCTGATGGATGATTTTTAATACCTAATCAATGCGACCCTATTAAATATATGGTAAGGGTTGAAGGTGATGAGAGGATCCTGTAATTTTAGATGAAACAAAGAGGGCAATCCTCCAAGTAATATGCTATCTGCAAGGGGGCAACACTTTCACGCTATTAACTATTAATGCATCAATTCTGTTGCTTTGACTCATCGTTCAGAACATTTTGCTAAAAAAGTGCAAAACTTTTAACGCAGGGCCAACCTACTCACATTAGCATCAAAACCTATTTTGGGTGCCAATTCAAATGCTGGGTTTAAATCCCAAAATAACCCAAAATTAATCAAATTTTCTACCATACAAAATAAGTGTTTCTCTTTCCTGTAAGTATATTTGTTAGATGCATGTTTATTTATTCTCCAAACATCTCTGTTGGTCATTTACTACTGCTCTTATTTCATTGTACGTCTTTGCTGTTGAACTCCTCGAGCATTTTTCTGTATTCAACATCAATTTAATCTACCTGCTTCATGTCCTTACAAAATTTCACTCTGTTTCCCCACGGCCTTTTCTGTAGCATTTTAATTATTATCAGATGTGTTCCCTTGCATTCTCATAGGCAAGGGAATTGGCAATATTGATACATAAATGTGACCACATGTTATATTGATTGAGCTATCTTCATGAATAATCATTTGGATTTGAAATTCAACAATGCACGTTCTAAAGAGTGGCAATATTACTGAAAAAGTACGAGCAAGGTGAAGTTTGTTTTACGGCATTTTTAGACTGAAACATGTTGATTTTTAAGAATTGAAACTTCACATATTGCAAAGAGTAAAATATTTTATTAAAATAAACTACCGTTCAAAGGTTTGGGGTCACTTAGAAATGGCCTTGTTTTCGAAAGAAAAGCAAACTTTTTATCTATTAAAATAACATCAAATTGATCAGAAATACAGTGTAGACATTGTTAATCTAAATTAGTATTGTAGCTGGAAACGGCTGATTTTTAATGGAATATCTACATACAGGCATACAGAGGCCCATTATCAGCAACCATCAGTCCTGTGTTCCAATGGCATATTGTGTTTGCTAATCCAAGTTTATTATTTTAAAAGGCTAATTGATCATTAGAAAACCCCTTTGCAATTATGTTAGCACAGCTGATTAAAGAAGCAATAAATCTGGCCTTTTTTAGTCTAGTTGAGTATCTGGAGAATCAACAATTGTGGGTTCGATTTCAGGCTCAAAATGGCCAGAAAGAAAGAACTTTCTTCAGAAACTCGTCTGTGTATACTTGTTCTGAGAAATGAAGGCTATTCCATGAGAGAAATAGCCAAGAAACTGAAGATCTCGTACAACACTGTGTATTACTCCCTTCACAGCACAGCGCAAACTGGCTCTAACAAGAATATAAAGAGGAGTGGAAGGCCCCGGTGCACAACTGAGCAGGAGGACAAATACATTAGAGTGTCTAGTTTGAGAAACTGCCACCTCGCAGGTCCTCTATTGGCAGCTTCATTAAATAGTACCCGCAAGGCACCAGTCTCAACATCAACAGTGAAGAGGTGACTCCGGGATGCTGGACTTCTAGACGGAGTTGCAAAGAAAAAGCCATATCTCAGAATGGCCAATAAAAAGAAAAGATTAAGGTGGGCATGAAGAAAATAAACTCTGGACAGAGGAAGATTGGAAAAAAAGTGTATGGACAGACAAATCTAAGTTTGAGGTGTTTGTGAGATGCAGATAAAATGAAAAGATGGCATCTGTAAAGTATGGTGGAGGCAATGGGATGGTCTGGGGGTGCTTTGGTGGTGGTAAAGTTGTAGATTTGTACAGGGTAAAAGGGATCTTGAAGAAGGAAAGCTGTCACTTCGTTTTGCAATGCCATGTGGACAGCGCTTGACTGGAGACAATTACCGCCAGGACAATGACCCAAAGCACAGCTCAAAACTATGCAAGAACTATTTAGGAAAGCACAGTCACCGGATCTCAACCCTGTTGAGCTGTTGTGGGAGCAGCTTGACCGTATGTTACACAAGACGTGGCCATCAAGCCAATCCAACTTTTGGTACGTGCTTCAGGAAGCATGGGGTGAAATCTCTTCAGATTACCTCAACAAATTGAAAACTAGAATGTCAAAGGTCTGCAAGGCTGTAATTCCTACAAATGGAGGATTCTTTGAGGAAAGCCAAATTTGAAAGACACAATTATTATTTCAATTAAAATTATTTTTTAACCTTGTTAATCACTATAGTTCCTATTCATTTTGCTGTATTTCCTATTCAAACTCATTTCATGTATGTTTTCATGGAAAAGAAGGAAATTTCTAAGTGACCCCAAACTTTTGAAAGTTAGTGTATAAGATTACGGTATTCTTCATACGTACCAGATTCTAGACTTCTGACCAGGAGTGTTAAAAAGCAACCATTTTAAAACGCACAAGAGCTATCATTTTATGGAGTTTCACCATGTTACTGCTGGAAGCTTTCATGGTAAGCAATGGTGTATTCCATTGTTAAAGGTAATGCAAAAATGCCTGGGGAGTTTACATGTTTTGGACAAGTCTCCACGATGGTCTGCAGGTTCTGGGTGGGACACTTTCAGTTAATTGTGTACTTGTACAATGAATATAATAATAATGACAACAATAATGATACTACTAAAACAATAAGCCTAATACATTTACACCACCACCTTTTTTATGCTAACTTCATTACTTTTGTTAACATGTCATTATAAAGCTATTTACTTTTACTTCAAGTATACTATACCACGTCACCCTGGATAAGGACTATAAAAGTGTTGCTGTGTAAAATTAACGTTTTATACATCTAATCTGGGGACTTGCTTATTTTAACTTAGTGCTAACATTGATTGGCCAAATATTTGGCCAATATCTCACCTGGACTCTCCTGGTTTGTTTTTCAGTGTCCCGATTCTGCCTGCAAGCAGGACCTCCTGGCTTACCTGCAGAGAATCGCACTTTACTGCCATCAGTTGAACATCTGCAGCAAGGTGAAAGCTGAGGTTCAGAACCTGGGCGGAGAACTGATTGTGTCAGGGGTAAGTCTCCACGCTGTTTTCGGTCTTCAGTAATGCTATCATTTTACTTTGTTCTGATTCGGTTTTTGCAGCTGTATATTAACTTGGATATACACCGTAGATATCATGTGTGTTAGGTTTGCCTAGCTAGCACAGCTTTAACCTTATCAACATGAGTATGTCCACCTTCAGACCTTACATTGGATGCCACTTATGCAACATTAAACTGTTTTTTGACTGGGAACATCACCACTTTCTTTATCTAGCAAAAAAATAATAATTAACTTAAGGGCACCATCTAGGCAGAGCTATCAGAAGTTTATAGGTTCAAAACAAAAGAAGACTTTGGCAGTCATGGCAACAGTTTATGAACAACTGAGACAAGGCATGTACTGGCTAGATCTCAGCTCCCAGGGGCCTACACTCTGGCATGCCTCAGGTTTCCTATGGAAATTGTTGTATAATTTATTGTGTGTTCATCCAAAAGCAAACTAAACTGCTATCATCCCTCAAACGTTCTCCTGCACTGTGAAAAAAATTACAAATTAAAATAAAAATACTTTTAAAAGATAGAAATATTCCTCCCCAATTCAAAGAAAGGTCAGAACAAAATAAATTATTGCTTGGGCAGAGACTTATAGTGCCCATTCCCGGCTCAGTATGTAGTAAAGTGCCAAAAACGGAGACACAGTGAGTAATGCAGCATTAGACTGAACACAGATTAATCTGTTAATATCCATATTGTTTTTGTTTCTTTTATTGTTGCTGTTGAGGGCAACTGTGTTGGCCATATGTATTTTTTATGAATGAATTTATTAGCATTATCTCATCGTGTATTCCAATTTTGATTGATGTACAAATTTGTAAAATTCTAATCACTTTTGAAAACAAAGATAACAAACATGTGAAACCTGTAAAAGTGAATATTTATTGATTGGCACAGACAGATGTTTTTATGTCAGTTAAATTTTAGCATATAATATCAAGTAAGCCAGGAAAACTGAGCGTTTCCAGTATGCAGGGCCAGATGCAGGTCCAGCATGCGGGGCCCGATGCAGGCCCAGAGTCAGGTCCAGCATGATGCAGGTCCAGATTTAGGTCCAGCATGATGCAGGTCCAGAGTCAGGTCCAGCACGATGCAAGTCCAGAGTCAGGTCCAGCACGATGCAGGTCCGGTATGCGGAGACAGATGCAGGTACAGAGTCAGGTCCAGCACGATGCAGGTCCAGAGTCAGGTCCAGCACGATGCAAGTCCAGATGCAGATGCAGGTCCGGTATGCGGAGCCAGATGCAGGGCCAGCATGCAGGTCCTGCATGTTCAAAACGCCACTGGAGGTAAAAAAATAGAAACTGCGGTCCAAGGGTAACAAGTTTAATGAGCAGGGGAAGGAAACTCATTGAAGGGAGATGAAGAGTAGAGCTGTCTGGAGCCATCAGCACCTTTCATAAGCCTACATAACTCACTCCTATTAACATCAAGGGAAAACTGCACTCGGTTCTCCGGTATCGCTTGCCCAATCGATCAATTCCTCCCTGCTCTTCGGTGTATAAAAATAGGGCGATAAAGTCAGTGCTGTCGAATGTTAGCGAGGAAAAAAGGATCTTAATCACTCTGGAAATTTGTGATAAAATTAAGCACTGCAGTGTGGGTATGTTCTTGTGTTCTGTCTTCCTGCTGACTGATATGTAATAATAGTGACTTTAGTGGCCTACATATATTTTCAGCTCTATTTGAATTAATAAATTATATATATATATATATATATATAAATGAATGACCTTGAACGCGCGGGAGGATTTGGCCATTTTGTTCGAAACGAAGGGCACCAAAAGTATTTTTTTCTTCATTCCTGTCAGCATAGTGAATTCTCAAACCCATAGAACTTTGTTATTGACTGCACTTATAATTGCTAATAAAAGGTCAAATAATAAATTCAGTGCCAACGGCCACCACTGTCTGAGCATGACAAAACGGGGCTCTTCTGACTTTTTATCCAGCAAATAAAATTTTTGCCTGTACCAGGCTGGAATCCGTTGATGGAGGGGTCAAGGCCTTTTCCTAGAGGCCCATAAAATTAAATGTCTAAAAATAAAGTGATGAATCTTTTAAACTCAAACTGAAGTTCCAGGGACATTTAGTTTAATACATCAACTCCTTATTAACGGGATGGGAGAGAGTTCAGATTGCAGTGCATTTATTCAATCCGATACAGAGTGCGTTATGTCTTTTTAAAAGCAGCCTAATAATTCCGACAGTGGACAAAATGAAGAAAACTTTGAAAACTCAAATAGACTGTATGGAGATTATTGAAAGGTTTTGCAGGAATGCAGCACTGTTCTTCCAGAAGGACTCCTGTTCTCACCCGTTATTCACCAATGAGAATGGTTTGGAACCAACCATACAACCATACAAAAGAAATCCATTCTTGTATGATAGATATGCCTGAACAGGCCTGATAGTTCTGCCTTGTGCCTGCTATTGGAGGTACGAGGATCCTCATGTAATTGCATTGTTTTGCTCTTAATTGGCTTCCAGCTTTCCCGACATTAGGACATGCTTTCAAAACAACAGGTGGCTGAACTCGTGTGCAGAATGTTCTTTAATGAGGACAATTATAAACATTTCAAAAGCTGTTTCCTCTGCCATGTGAGGCTGGTTTGTGTGGGCTTGACAGTCATACTTAAACCCCAGGAAGAATTGGCTTTACCCTTTATTTGTTAGGAGAACAGTACAGAGTGTGACTTTGCAGGTTGTGACTCATCAGTTAGGTGATGGAGGCATGGTGTCTCTGCATTTCTCTGCCTGTGTGTGGGAGTGGAAGAGGGTTATCTCTGGTCTTCAGTGGTATTAATGTAACATGCACCTCAATACTCCCATCAAGGACATTGATGTAAGCCACAGGCTTAGTCTAACTGCTTGGCCTTCTCGTCTACCTTTCAGTTGGACAGTGCTACGTCCCTCATCCAGGCCGCCAAAAATCTGATGAACGCGGTTGTGCTGACCGTGAAGGCTTCATACGTGGCCTCCACCAAGTACCAGAAGGTTTATGGCACGGCAGCCGTCAACTCGCCCGTGGTGTCGTGGCGAATGAAGGCCCCTGAGAAGAAGCCACTGGTAAAGAGGGAGAAGCCGGAGGAATGCCAGACACGGGTTCGACGGGGCTCCCAGAAGAAGCACATCTCGCCCGTCCAGGCTCTGAGCGAGTTCAAGGCCATGGACTCGTTTTAATCCAAATACACACAAAAAAAAAACAACTTAAGACTTTTTTGCCATTTTAGTTTATTTTATTTGCCAATTATTTTATTTTGATAAAAAAAACCTAATCATTTACAACTATGCCTGTATCAGAACCAGAATCTACTGTACGTCTTGTATGAAGTAGAATATGGCAAAACTGCAGGTAAGGCCTCACGTTTATTTTTTTGTCAGTCGTCAAACTGTATTGACTTTTCAGTTTAATGTTACAAATAGTGGCACGACATCTTTTAGGTTTGTTTTAACTCCCATCTTTGTCTCTAAATAACAAGCAGTGTTCTTGTTAGTAATAACATGCAGTTGTGAAGCACAACAGGGTTTCGGCTTTTTGAAATTTATTAATTTAATTATAAACTGCTAGGCCATTGTGTAGTGCTTTATGGGCTTGAGAAAGGGAAGGCTTGATGAATTGCATACAGCTTGGATGCCTACATCCCTTTATATTCACAGTTCTGTAATAAACCCTACAACTTGACAGCCCTGATGTCGTCTGCTCTTTTATCCATTCTGGATTCAAGGTCCTGTTTAAATTAATTAGAACTTATATTGAACGTATGAATCTGTGCAAGTCACTTTTTATCAGAGCAGAGCGGGGTGGGTTTGAAAGTGCTCTGCGGAAGCCAACCATGGCTGTCAACAGCTCAATAATCAAAGAGGTGGAGTAAAGGAAGTAAAGGAAAACGAGTCAACCATGCATTTGCCCAATGGAGTCGTTTCCTCCTGGGAAATGTTTTTAAAATGAAGAGATTGTTAATGGGTGTGGTTGGCATTTAAATTGTTTCCCCGCCTTTTTGTGACAAGAGCAGGAGCGATATGCCGAGTGGGCAGTCGTACGAACAATTTGTAGAATGTAACGTTAAACTCAGACAAAATGTACAGTTAATGCTTGCTTTGTTTGACCGTGGAGATTTTTCAAAGCTGACGCTTTCAGCCAAAACTGACTGCCCTACAGATAATGCTTTATGGCCGTAGTTGCCAGGGCTAGGTCCAGTTTAAATTATTTGCAACTTTTCCGTGGAGATAATCTACGCATCAGTAACTTGTTGCTACTGTGCATAGCACAAGCTAGCCAAGTAGCGATGAGTTTTTCCAGTGCTACACCATCAAATGTGCTTTTTCTCCTGTCATTCATTACATTTATTGATCTTGTTTTGCTAATACAAATTAGGCCAATGAAGAACTGTTACTTTTCATGTTGGTTGTAACATATAACTGAAATGGCCTGAAAAGCAGTTGGCTAGTTCAAAAGCAAATAAGCAATCAAACTAAGCAGAAAGTATACACCGTAGTTGTTTTTTCTATAATAAAAAAAAAAAAAAAACAACAAAAAAGATTTAAAAAAACAAATATTGGTAGATAAGATCTGTAAATACATTTTTCTGTCTGGGAGGCAGTTTGAGTCAAACAGACAAGCACCGCTGGCTGAACCTTGAAGTATGCTATGAGACAAGACCTGAAAGATAAGTTAAAACGCGACAGTTGGTTTTCGGGCTGCGGAATTGAGCTGCACTCCCATAAACACGCAGATCGTGTGCCGGTAGAGCTCAAAAAAAAAAAAAAAACGATACCCATTGTTTTTGTCCAACATATAACCTCTTGCCACCTAAAGCAATACTGTACATAATTAGGTATTTTAAAAAGTGTGCCTATCTGTGGCTAACCCACTGGGCTTTGTTACATTTGACTCTGGCCTTCTCTCTTTGGGGATTAAGAGCATTGTGCTGTGTTGTGCACAAGGTAAGTGGGTCTCCCGTTTGAAGTATCAGCATCGTCTGTGTCTGGAAGATGCCACACAGCCTCCAGTATACAAATTAGTTCATTTCACAAAATGTTGCCTAATCTGGGTAGGGTTCCACAGTTCCTATTGTATGGAGAACATTTTTGTAGACTCATGTTGCTATTGTGAATTATAACACCATTTGCTTTTACTTGCAATACATCATTTTTACATTGTGGTTTAATTAAATTGCATGTGCAGTATTTTCACATTGATAATTTCTGTAACTAACCTTGGATAAGGGCTGCTCATAAATAAAGAATGACAATAAAACAAGGTCATACTAAAGTTGAGTAAGAGGCTGGGAAAAAAAAAAAAAAAACATGATTTATGAATGTCCTTAAAAGTAATAGAGGAAATAAAATGACCCCTATCCTAATGACAAGTCAAAGTAAATGGAATGAGTCCCATTAGACAGCAGGTGAAAAGATTCTTTGATCACAATCTCGGTGTGAACCAGCCTTATCACCATGGACATTGCCTTTTGATGAAGGTTGAATTACATGTACATGTCTAACACATGCTATGAATCTGTGTTTAATGGACACTTCAGGAATTATCTATTGCATATTCATTGCTTACGGAAATGGGTACAGTTGGTCACCATGCGGATATCTCGTCAGAGTGAGGCTTTGATGAAAATTCCAAGGACACCTATGACTATTTTGTGTGGTTGTAAGGTTAAAGCCATATTGGAATAGGTTCTAGTTAGTGGTTTAGAAACTGGACTTGGGATCGGAGTTCAGGTTCAAACATCAGAAGGGAAATTTCTGTTCTACAACTGCAAATATGGATTACAACAGTGTGACCTGGGTACTATTTAATAACGTAAGACACCGTTGTTATTTTCAAAGTAAGCAGTTATGCCCTTTTGTAAAATACATATATAAATATTTAATTTAGCAAGAAATCATACTTCTGCATTTGATGCTCCCAAAAAGTAATACATTTCAATCGAGATCAATGGGATTGCAAGAGGCCAAAGCCTTATGATTACGGTCTATGTCCAAGATGTGGGTTATGTCGTTTGTCAACAGTCAGAGTGTTGCCAAGGGTATGGAGGGCTTCAGTGCTCTCAGTGGACAGCAGAAAAGCTAATCCTGTTTGCTTCCTGGGTGCCTTGAGGATAGCGGTTCTGTCAGTAAGAGACATGTGTATCCTTCAGTGGGTCTGCAGCCTCTTTTACAGGGTGCTGATAGAGGATTGGATTTGAGGGGCCGCCTCCATTTGCATGTTACCCTGTGTGCCTTCAGGGATTTGTTCCAGTGAACTGAGGTATTCGGCAAACCAAAGGATCATTTATAGTATCTCTAAATCATTTATACCTTTGAATGGTTTTCAGATATCGACATATTATATTCATGCAAGCGGTTTTGTGGTCAGGTGGCCAGACTCAAAGTGCTCTGTGTGGCGTAAACAAAATTGCCCTAAGATACCGTTCCTACAGTAAATTATGGTGCTGGCAGCATGCTGCTGAGGGATGGTTCTCATCAGCAGGGTCTTGGCATCTTTGAAAATACCCAAGGTCTTTACAAAAGGAGCCATGCATTAAAGACAGCAGAAGTCAATTTAAATGCACGACACATCTTCATATAATCAATCTCAGGCTGGGAAAAAAATCGAAATTTTGACAACCCAGAAGCAGATGAAATAAGATATTTACAAAAAAAAGCAGACTATAAACGCTACTAAATACAATTGTATTAAAGGCGATTAGTGGATTTTCAAAGTTTTGATTTGCTGCCAGCCTCAAAACTTCTCTAACAGTATATGAAATTTAATCCAACATAGCCCCGTCTGGTTTCTGTTTGTCCACAGGTTGTCAACATCGTAGCTGGCCATACGCTTAAGGGGAAGTCTTATATCTATGATGAGAAATAGTGAAAAAGCAACATTTTACCTAAATTCTTGGCACTTATGGATGAAAAACGTAGGCATTTCCTCATCGGAGCCTGTATAACTGCAATCCATTGCTCACTTCAGTAACACAATAAAACCATTCACTGTATAACTATTACTGGCTTCAATGATTCTGCACTCAAATTCGGTCCATTGTTTTTCCAAAAGCAGTTAAATATTTTTGCAATTTGTCTTTGTTACGTTAGTAAATGTACCGGTATTTTAGGCTGTGCTGCTGAATCACGACCATAGCAGAGAAAAGTTAATTAAGCCTCTAAAGTGTATTTCCCCAATAGTTTCTTTGCATTTCAAACTGAGTACACAGCAGATCTAAATACTTTAATTAAATCACTTCATTCTCAAGATGACCTTCAGCAGGATGATTCTAATGTAGATATTTCATAATGGAAACTGATAATAACAACAATGTGCATTTTTCTTATAATAATGTGCATACAGTGAGGGAAAAAAGTATTTGATTCCCTGCTGATTTTGTACATTTGCCCACTGACAAAGAAATGATCAGTGTAATTTTAATGGTAGGTTTATTTGAACAGCGAGAGACAGAATAACAACAAAAAAATCCAGAAAAACGCATGTCAAAAATGTTAGAAATTGATTTGCATTTTAATGAGTGAATAAGTATTCGACCCCTCTGCAAAACATGACTTAGTACTTGGTGGCAAAACCCTTGTTGGCAATCACCGAGGTCAGACGTTTCTTGTAGTTGGCCACCAGGTGTGCACACATTTCAGGAGGGATTTTGTCCCACTCCTCTCTGCAGATCTTCTACAAGTCATTAAGGTTTCGAGGCTGACGTTTGGCACCTCGAACCTTCAGATTTTCTATGGGATTAAGATCTGGAGACTGGCTAGGCCACTCCAGGACCTTAATGTGCTTCTTCTTGAGCCATTCCTTTGTTGCCTTGGCCATGTGTTTTGGGTCATTATCATGCTGGAATACCCATCCACGGCCCATTTTCAATGCCCTGGCTGAGGGAAGGAAGGTTCTCACCCAAGATTTGACGGTACATGGCCCCGTTCATCGTCCCTTTGATGCAGTGAAGTTGTCCTGTCCTCTTAGCAGAAAAACACCCCCAAAGCATAATGTTTCTACCTCCATGTTTGATGATGGGGATGGTGTTCTTGGGGTCATAGCCAGCATTCCTCCTGCCCCAAACGCCGCAAGTTGAGTTGATGCCAAAGAGCTCGATTTTGGTCTCATCTGACCACAACACTTTCACCCAGTTCTCCTCTGAATCATTCAGATGTTCATTGGCAAACTTCAGACAGGCCTGTACATGTGCTTTCTTGAGCAGGGGGACCTTGCGGGCACTGCAGGATTTCAGTCCTTCACGGCTTTACCAATTGTTTTCTTGGTGACTATGGTCCCAGCTGCCTTGAGATCATTAACAAGATCATCCTGTGTAGTTCTGGGCTGATTCCTCACCGTTCTCATGATCATTGCAAATCCACGAGGTGAGATGTTGCATGGAGCCCCAGGCCGAGGGAGATTGACAGTTGTTTTGTGTTTCTTCCATTTGCGAATAATCACACCAACTGTTGTCACCTTCTCACCAAGCTGCTTGGCGATGGTCTTGTATTCCAGCCTTGTGTAGGTCTACAATCTTGTCCCTGACATCCTTGGACAGCTCTTTGGTGTTGGCCATGGTGGAGAGTTTGGAATCTGATTGATTGATTGATTGCTTTTGTGGACAGGTGTCTTTTATACAGGTAACAAACAGATTAGGAGCACTTTCTAATCTCAGCTCGTTACCTGTATAAAAGACACCTGGGAGCCATAAATCTTTCTGATTGAGACGGGATGAAATACTTATTTCACTCATAAAAATGCAAATCAATTTATAACATTTTTGACATGCGTTTTTCTGGATTTTGTTGTTGTTATTCTGTCTCTCACTGTTCAAATAAACCTACCATTAAAATTATACAGTGATCATTTCTTTGTCAGCAGGGGATCAAATACTTTTTTTCCCTCACTGTACTGAATCAAATATTTTTGGCAGGAATTTTGGAAACATGTTTGTCTTAATTACAAAACCGTATTAAAGATGATATAAAAGGTAATGAATCTGACAAACAACTTTAACTTTTGCTCAACACAAGTCAGCACAGTGTACTGAGATGAACCTGTCTTTGGTCCACAGCCTGACGAAAGTGTGGAAAGTGGATAGAGAACATGGACAGTGTACTGAGATGAACTTGAATTTGGGTACTGAGATGTGTACTGAGATTAAAACCTGTATTTAAAGCTTTCTCACACTGTGTATCCTGCTGCTATGAAACAGAGCTGGAGAAAAAAAGAGATGGATGTAGAATGCAGCAGACCTTTCTGTGCGTTACACACTGAATACAAAGCATCATAGCACAGCAGGGGGGTGTGTGTAATTAGGGTGATGGTTGGGATTGGTTTCTTTTTTTGTGTGTGTGCTGTTCCTTCCTTTACAGTTTTGACATGGCACACAGCTAATTATCCTCTGCTGATGATGTGACTGTGGCTCCAGCATTTTTTTGTTCTTTGGTTATTAATAGAATCTCCTCAGTGAGATAAACGGCTACTAGCTTGCCCCTGTTTCCTAGTGCAATTGTGACCTAAACGCAGCTAATGCGCCTGCCTGGACATGGGTGCCCAGCTCAGCAGCAGTTATTGCCCCTCACAAGTTATTCAGTTTCAGGAAATACTTTAGAGATTTTGTGGCCTTTCGCATTATCTCAAAATTGATGCTGTTGAAGAGTGCTTTGAGGAAAGCAGTTATTGCTTTGCAATAAAATAAAAATTTTGCATGTTACTCTCCGCATTATCGCTGGATCTGGCTACGCGTGTTACTCTCCGCATTATCACTGCAGCCTGCTACGCGTGTTATTCTCTGCATTATCGCTGAAGCTGGCTACCCTTGATACTCTTCACATTATCACTGCAGCTAGCTACACGCGTTACTCTCCGCATTATCGCTGGATCTGGCTACGCGTTTTACTCTGCACATTATCACTGCAGCTAGTTACGCGTGTTACTCTCCGCATTATTACTGCAGATCACTACGCATGTCACTCTTCACATTTACTGGGGTTAGGTCACAGTTCCACTGGAAGACTGCAGTTTCATGCAAGGGACAAGCAGTTGGCTTAGTGGCATCAAAGTGGGTGGCATCAAAGTGGCTTCCTCTGTATCTTTATTTTATATTGGTTAGAACCCTGTGACAGCCTCTTTAGTATACCAAAAACTATCCTACCAGATCTTAAGCAGATTTGATCATTGTAACACGACACCATACTTGTATTCTATAAACAATCAAACTGACTACAAGCACAAACGTTGTTGGCTACTTACAAAGCCCTGAATGTTGTATACCCTTAATTAATTTAAAGATTTTTCTTCTTGAGTACAACAATTTGCATAGACTTGCAATCAGTTCCCTTGAAAACCCATGACCAGACTTTGTTTAGTGAGGGCTAGCTTCTTAAGTTGTGCTGACCCACACCTTTTTTATTCCCCCTGACACCAAGCAAATAAATTCTACATTCTTCAACATCTTTTATTGAAAACAAAATTCCAAATCCCCCCCCCCCCCTCTCTTTCTCTCTCTCTCTCTCTCTCTCTCCCCCTCTCATTCAGTCACAGGAGGATAGGTTTTTTGCACCTTTAAAAAGAGATCTTCCAAATCTGGATGTTCTCCATTCCCAAAACAGCAGCTTGGCTCGCAGCCTTTAAAGCATGGCCCTTTCAGAAGCCTCCACAGCCAGAATTAATCAGAGAAGAAATTGGCCCACATTAGTCACTAAGTTTCCACTTTGCATATCTAGTTTTGGCACTTGTGCTAATCTTTGCGCAGATCTCCATCGGTGAAGTGGAAGACTGGGAAAGGTTTTTTTTTGTTTAGGCTTTCATTTCTGTGACAATGCATTTCAGGAGAGTGCATTGTCACAGAAATGTGATCTACCAATTATTCAGCATGCAAACCTCTTGCGCCCATACCACATTTTGGAGTGGGGAATTGTGAATATTGACAGTATAATTTACAGTGCAATTTTACTAAAGTACGCAAAAGTTGTCATGTTACAACAGATGATAAATATTCATTTTTATTTTTAAATACACAATTTATGGTTAAGATTTTGATAATAAAATGTACATTGCCAGAAGACGTAAATTGTTTTTATTTTATCCACCCAGCCAACCAAAACAGGACATCAGCCAAAAAATGTTATTAATTCAGAAGCACTGCACTGCTAAATAAATAAAACCTTGCACACGTGCACAAGCACCAACTGCTCCAGCAACAAAAACACTGACATTGACTATTAACAAATAAAATCCACTACACCAGTCATTTTCCATTCCAGTCCTCGTCTACCCCTGATTCTGCTGAGTTTTATTTAAACGGATCTCTTAATTAATTTAGTTAAACTAATAACAAGTTTAAGTAATTTTCAGCTCTTGAACACGGGAATATAGTTAAGATAAGGGTATGATTAAGTAACTCACAATTCACGACTGAAATTGAAGACCAGAGCTCTACACTGTTTGAGAGGCAGGCCAGCTGCTCATGCTGTGTTCTCTCACTATCTTCGCAGCTTAAAAACAAAGAATCCGCCTCCCCAGCCGCTCAGCTGCAACAGGGCACAGGTGTAGCTCATTACCTCACTGCCCTAGCAATTATTCCCCTGCTAGCAGCTCACACCACTGCCACTCCGAGATAATGAGGAGCAGGTGAAACAAGTTGCTCTGCGCTAGTAACCCGTTATACTACTAACTGATTATAAACCGAATTCCTGCTTATTCACTGTGATCCCAGCTCTCAGTTACTAAAAATGGTACAACTTGTTATAGCAGTATTTTACCTTTTTTGGGGGGGTAAATTCACTATTTCTGGAAGTGCAAACACAAATTCAGGGGTTGCCACTTTAAGTGCTGCAGTTTAAAGAAATGTTGTGTCACTTGTCTTCTAAATTCTAAGCCAAATGTATTGCCATCATAATGTTGACTGGCTTACTTACTCACCACTGAGCAGAATAACTCACCACTGAAGCAAGTTTGTGTGCTGAAAACATCATTAGCCTACAGCAGTAGGAGATCAACCATGTTTATTAACATATACATGCACTTGAAAAAGTGGTTGGCACCTAGTAGACTTGAAGATTTGCAAATTAAAACTGATTTTTAAAATCAAATTAAAGCTTATTTGTTAATAAAATCACTTTCAAATCATTGAACATAAATATCAACATAAAGCTGTCTAATTCCAAAACTGTCCACAACATTGGAATTCTATCTTTGTGTGGTGCCCAATGTAATGGTGAAGATAACTGAAATGCTATCTCCTGACAGGGCGTGGAAATGTGAAGACAGGACTCCCCGAAATCACACAGCTTTATCGAAATTGGGTTTGGGCTTTATGAGAGCCATTCTCTGCCTGTTTACACGACGGTCTTAATCAGAACACTTTGGAATATTCTTTAAATGAAAATTACTTTGACTAACTAGCTTCTTTTTTTTTTTACTTCCTTCCCATCTGTCCCATCAGTTATCCAAACAGTGTATTTTATTACTTACGTTGACTGAATATTCTGCGTTTGAAACCTGCACATTTAGAAAACGGTGCATGATGGTATAAAATCGGTAATTTGTGCTGTGTATTTAGCCTAATAATGGGCATTTATAGAAACTCTACTCCACTTTTCCCATAGACAAAACATTAGTTAAGTTATTAACCGGAGATCGATTTATGCGTACTAATGTTTCCTAAACAGAGAATCAAGAGGATGGGGCTACAGTTTATCCCACTGCATCATTATGGAATAATGAACATGATTTGATCAGACAGGCATGGTGTAAACCTCGCAGACGGCCTGATGATAAAAAGTGGCAGAGTAATTCTGTGTATTTCCAGTGTATGCTTTAGTCAAATTACGTTCCATCTGTACCCTTTCAACCGTGCTTTTGGTGAGCGGTGTTATCTGAGCTCATCTGCTGGTGAACTCCAGCAGGAAGTCAAACCCAGTAAGAGAGATGTCACCAGCAGGGAAAAAGGAAAAACTGGTATGCATGCATCACCAAGAAGGCAAATACAACAACGTGGTATGATGAACAGATAAGGAAAAACCTTTTAATCGTGACCATTTCTACATATTCTGTCTGTTGTCCAAAAAGGGTCTGCTAAATGGCACAGTTTGAGCTTTTATTCATTCATTCATTCATTCAGTCAGTCAGTCCACACAGAAATGCAAAGTTTTTCTTTGTTTTTGTTTTTTGGCTATTGTCGCTGAAATTTAATTAACACGTGCTTACGACTTTGAGGCCAGAGGATCCAGTCCCGTAACTAACCTTGTAAGCCACACCCCCTATGACCTCCAAAATTGTATTTGCAATGTCATTGGTTAGGTCACGTTATTTGATTTTCCTTATCTTTTCCATAAACTTCCTCAGTTCCCATTTCCCCCCATGTTTGTGTTATTAGATTATGTATTGCTTTGCTGTGTCCACTAAAGATAAGAAAGTGATTTTTTTATTGATTATTTCTATTTGAAAAAAGTAGCAGTTAATAAATTGTTGCTATTTATTTGCTTTTTAGTTGTCCGTCGGTTGCTTTTCATAAACTTACTATGTATGCAAATACAAACCAAACAAACTACTCAACCTCACAACAATTATTTTTCGCCACTACATGAATTCTTTTATTATCAGAAATTTATAAATACAATATATCTCAAATAAAACCTCATTATGATTGCATAAAACTCTCCAATGAAAAACATTTATTTAAAGCTGTAGGACACCCAAACCTTCAGAATGTGCTTTGTGGTCCGTCTTGACGTGAGTAACAGGTTTAAACCTATAACAGAAAGGCTTAGGTAATAGCAGTTCAATCCAAGGCCATGATTTCATCCTCTAAAAGATGGAAATATCCTCACAGGAACCCAGGACTGTCAAATTGAGCAGTTTTTGTCTTTAATCTCGTAGACAGCAACCCATTCCAGTGCTACAGAACCCCACATTTTTTCAGCACATCACTCAAACAATGGTGTTTGAAACTGCACAGAGAGTTGTATTTGACAGAATTTGGAAGCAATTTTGGAAAAACAGAAGAGCTTGCAGATGATATCGGGAAAATTTCAGGTCTCTGAGGATACATCAAGCTTCTTCAATCACAACAAAAGAAAGGGGAAAAACAGTCCCTGGCTGGAACAAAGACAAATGAAGCAGGTTTATTTTATAGACACATGCATGAAAAAGCATCCCCCTGTCCCATTTTCTGCATTTTTGCACATTTCTCAGATTGAGTTTGGTCAGATCTTTCTATGGGTTGCAGTAGTACACAGAGGGAGCCAGAGAAAGAGAAAATGCATGAAGTGTGGTGCTTATTTCATTTGTTTTGTGCAAGGTAATCAAATATGCAAACCCTGCCCAATATAAATCTGATAAATCTAACTCTGGCCTTTACCTTTGTCAGAACACGCGGTTGAAGTTTCAAAAGACCTCCGGAATAAAGTTGTTGATTCCAATCCAGTCTGGAAAGGGCTACAATGGCATTTCTGAGGCTCTGGAGCTCCACCAAATCACTATTGTCCAGATGGAAAAGGTTTGGGATGCAGTGAATCTTCCCAGGAGCGACCGTCCTTCCAAAATCCAAAAAGCTTTTCATGTTCTTCAGAAAAAGTTGGAAAAAAAATTGCTGGAAAAGCAGGGTAACTGGTGCGATGACATCATTGCACAAAAAAAAAAGGGAAATAATTATTGGCCTTTATTATAAAGAACACTGACGTCGTGAGACACACACACATAAATGGCAGTCATATAACCTCAGAAAACTAAACATAGTAGGACATAAAGGGATTATAAGCAGAGCTATTGCTCCAATTACTTGCTTTATAAAGGCAGAAAGATCCGGCTTTTCATTAGCTTTATTTGGCATTTCAGCATTTTTCTAAAAATGTCAGTTCAGGTAAATAATACAATAATTTCCTACAGTACCTATTGCATGTGTGCTTGGGAAATTCACCAATCTCAATTACGTGAAGTCTGATGGATCCACCACTTAACCGTAACTGTGTTTTATTACCATTAACGACAAACAGGAAATAAGTAAACTAATATAGCACTGGCAAAGTAGCCTGGCACTGCCCACTTTGTGGATCATCATAGGCTGATCTTGTAACCCTTCTTAATATAACTGAGATTTTTACACTGGAGCTCTTGACACCTTAGCTGTACTGTACACAAGTTTGACTGCAAACACACAAACTGTGCCACAGCTTGCATTTTATGATTTTGATCAAGGATCTGAGAAGAATGGAGTTAAAGAACCTGCAATTAACCTCAGGGACACGGGTCATCTCGTTGGTCTGGATTGTGAATATCTGAAACTGACAAGCAAAAACAGAGGCTTTGAGTGTCCGAAAACTTTCTTTTTGTGGTTCATTAGATTCCTATTCTGTGCAAATTATTTAAAAAAAATCATCTGTTGTTAGGGATAAACCACAATAAATCAATGAATCCACAAAAAATAAATATTTATGTATATTGTGCGCGTAAGTGCGTGTGTGTGTGAATACGAAATGGCTTTTGAGAAAAAATTTTGAAATCTCTAAAGTAATGTATTTTTGTTTTTTATACAGATGTTTAAAATATTCTGATTTATGTAAATTTATATGCCTTGCGAGTTGGGATGGACTGGAAGTAAAATTTGACCTAGGAATTTACAAACACACCGGCCCAAATTCGACTAAGGGCAATTATCTGGCCTTTTTTCCAAGGCTGATTCAAGAACGTACTTTTATTTTTCTGCTAGCTTCTGCCCTAAAAGAATTGCACAGACATATTGTCAGCGGATCTATAGTATTGCACATTTTTTTTGCAGCCTTATTATCTATTCTAAATATTTAAATAAATGGAAATTGTTTTTAAAGCCATAGGGCAGCAAATACGGAATTTCTGCCCTATGGCTAAGTATGTACAGTACTGCAACTGTATTAATTTGGACCAATTAAATTCGCTTTTTATGTGATAAAGTCGCTGAAGCATTGTGTGTGTGTGTATGTATATATATTGTGTGTGTATAGTAGCACTGCGCTACTGAGGGGGTGGTACAGACGAAGGCGGGGACAACTCAGGATCCAGAAAAGAGGCGTTTATTCAAAAAATAAGACAGGACAAAACCAAAACACAAGGCGGCGTTGCATGCAAAAGAAGATCCCTCTCCACAGCGGCATACCGCGTCTTGCTGGGGCGGAGCTTCTGGCTTAGGAAGACGATGGGGTGTTCCTCAGAGCAAAACTCCTGGGACAGTGCCGCCCCTAGGCCAGTCTCCGAGGCATCGGCCTGCACGATGAAGGGCCGTGTGAAGTCTGGGGCATGCAGGACAGGGTCGGAACACAGCTCCACTTCAGATCCTGGAAGACGCCTTCTTCTCGCGGTCCCTGGTCTGACAGAGGCGTGGCAATGGAGGAGAAGCACGGGACAAAGCGGCGGTAATACTCAGCAATACCCACAGCCTGCGTTTTTGTGGTTGGGCGGGGCCTCGTTTTGGCCGATGCAGCGCTTTGCGGGGTTCGCGGTGAGGCCAGCCTGTCGAAGGGCCTCCAGTGCCTGGTGGAGGTGGTCCAGGTGTTCGTCCCAGGAGCTGGAGTGGACGACGGCATCATCCAGGTAAGCGCTGAACAGGCTGGAGTACAACGTCCATCAGGCACTGGAACGTGGTGGGGGCCCCATGTAACCTGACCGATGGTACTGACCAACGGGGGTTGAGAATGCCGTCTTTGGTCGGTCCACTGGGGCGAGCGAGACCTGCTAATATCTTTTTGTGGGGTCAAGGGTGACGATGAAGCAGGACTCACCCAAGCGCTCAATCAGCTCATTCGCCCAGGGCGTGGGGTAGGCGTCGAACTCCGACACCACGTTCAGCCACCTGAAGTAGTTGCAGAACCTCCAGGACCCATCAGGTTTTGGGACCATCACAATGGGGCTGGACCAGGGGCTGCAGGCCTCCTCGATGATGCCCAGCTCCAGCATCCTCTCTACCTCCTCCACGATCGCCTTCCGCCACACCTCTGGGACCCGGTACAGCCGCACATTCACCACCACCCCAGGAGGTTTTGGTTTTGATGTGGTGTTCGATGACAGCCGATAGGCCTGGGCGGGTCGAAAAGATGTTCAGGTACTGCGAGACCAGTTCCTCAGCCTGTTGGACCTGCTGAAGGCTTAGGTCCTTTTCCCAACGCCTTCCATCCGGCTTCCTGGACTTGTTTGATGAGACTCCGGTGGGGTGCCGGTTGGTCCTCCCAAGTCTCCTTGGCAAGGTTGAGCAGACCCCGGGGACGCCGAGTTTGAATGGGGAAAAACCGGTGGAAGTTTGGGATACCTCCCGTATCCGCAAAGAAAACATAGGGTAGGAGCTGGTCCCCGTCACGCCCGTCAGCAGCGATTACCTTCTGGAGCATACTCTTCAGGCCGTCAGTCTGGGGGTGGTACACCGAAGTGCGGAGATGCTTGATCCGCAGCAGACGACACACGTCCGTCATGTTCCTGGAGACAAAAGGAGTACCCTGATCTGTTAGTATTTCCTTCGGCAGTCCGACTCGGCTTACCAGCTGAACCAGCTTCCGCGCGATGGCCTTCGACGTTGCCGTCCGCAGGGGAATGGCCTACGGATACTGGGTGGCATAGTCCATGACGACCAGCAGGTACTTGTGCCCCAGGGCAGAGTGCAGGAGGGGTCCGACCAGGTCCAGGCCACCATGTGTCCGGTGCTGGCCGGGGCGTGTTGGCCGACTAGCTTCTTCATGTCATACGGCCGTGCCTGTAAGAAGTGGTACATCACCACCCGATCGACTACTCCCTGCACGGGGAGGAGCTACAGTTGTAGCCAGTGGTTTCCCAGGCATTGTAGCCGTGCCACCTGGCTGCGCGTGGGTACGCCAGGCTGGTACACCCAGGTCTGGAACTGCTGCTGCGCAGCAGTGACTGACAGGCCAGCGCGACCGAGGATTTCCTCTTTCAGGCATTGGTCATTGTGAACGTTGGCTGGGTCCAGGGCTGGGCCTCGCCAGTAAGGAAGGGGGCGAGCAGGCTCACCCACTCGTTGGGTCCCCACCTCTCCCGCTCCGCCTCGCACTCGAAGGTGCGGAGGTAGACCTCCGCATCGTCACCATCCGTCATTTTTGTGAAATGTTCTCTTGCAGTGCCGGTGGGCAGGGGCTTCAGCAAGGTTTGCCCACTTGCTCCGCCACTGCTTGGGAGGCCCGCTACTGGGCAACGTGAGTCTCTACCAGAGTCCGAAGCAGGTCTTCCATCCTGCAGGACACTCAGAGGGGGCAGAAAAGACAGGAAAGTGGTCAGTGGTTTCCTTTCCGGGTTGGTCTCTGTCTGTGCCAGGGCCTGTATTCTCCACCAGTGTAGCACCGTGCTACTGGAGGGGTTGCGCAGCTGAGGGTAGGGACAACTCAGGGTCTAGAAAAGAAAGTAACTACTAACTACCACAAACTAAGAAAGGACAAAACCAAAACACATTCAAACGTTGCACGCAAAAGAAGATCCCCTCAGGGCTGTAGAAATTGTGTAGAAAGATGGCCGGGGGAGGTCTGTGGGCGCTGTCCCCGGTCCTGAACCTTCCTCTTGTGAGGGAAGGTGACCCCTACCGGTGTCGGAAGAAATGGAAGAAATGGAAGCAGATCCACACTCTACTACATATACATAGTGTAAACTATGCAAAACCTGGATATGAACTCAAAACATTCAGATGGCAGAGCTGCACAAATTTGCACTGAGCGCAGTGAACACATTTTAATGTACAGTATAAAGTGTCACAAGGATTAATTTTACTCAAAAGTAAAAAAACAGATGGGACTATTCTACCTATTTAGATATTCATGCTATTCATGGGGAATTGAATAAACCAACAATTTGGGATTACTTTGATCTGTGTGTGTGAATGTGTGAGTGTGTGTGTGTTGGGTGCGGGGGGAGGGTCACATTTACATACAAATAGGTGGATTTCATTTAATAAATGTTAAAGTATCACTTCACAGTTATAGATCATGAAGTGTATCCCAATGAAAGGGAAATATCAATTAGTCAAAGATATCAATAAAACACCAGATTGCGATAGGGAAAGAGTCTTTCATTAGCAAGGAGAAGTATGACTAATTGCAGTTCTGTTTCTATCTGAAATTAGATGGCCAAAAATAAGTCTTGCTTTGAGGAATGCTACACTGAAGTTGCAGTTTTTTTTCCCCCTCACGTACAAGCATTAACATCCTTTTAGCTGTTATATAATCCAATGATCTCATCATTAATTACGACGCTAACATTGTCTTGGTTTACACCACGGGCTAATAAGCATGTCAGCGCTGAAGTGTCCGCTTAACCTCCTATTCCACACAAGAGAGCTAATTTCTTTTTACTCATAAAATAAAATAAAAGGCTATTAAATACGGTTATGTAAAGTGTAATTAATGGGTTACCAAAGTTTTTGGTCACAGCTCTAACTGCAATACATAACTATAAGAAATTTGTTAATAAAGGCCTCTGACCAAAATTAAAAACGATACGGACGATACGTCTCCTAAAAAAATATTTCGACTAGTTTTGAAGCATCATGCTAGCTCTGTGTCTTCCCATACATATTCGATGGTACGTTTGCCATTAGAAACTATACGAAGATTGCTCAACTCTACTTCTGTGTAAGGGTCTCTGATGAAGTTAAGTCACCTAATTAGCTGTGTGTGTGTATATATACACACACTTGCCTCCGGTGTACATGAATGCGAGGGTTGTCCATGGTTAGATTTGTCTGTAAATGGGGGGGAAAGCCCTGAGGCTCTTGTGCCAGTTCAGAATCTCTCTGTATAATTACACCGAACTGCTCCCAACATCGGAGCATGCAAGACCCTGGAGATAGCAAGGCAGTTCTAAGCCTATAATAAATCATTTGAAACATGCCATGCAGCATTTACATTAACTTATTTGGGAGACTCTTTCTTCAGATGAAACTTGCAGGGCAATCGCGGCAAGATGCAAACAGAAAATTACATGGAGTATACACCATGCTCTGGTGACGATAGCTGTGTCGGCAGCACAGGTAGACATCAATGCCCTGTACGTTTTTCTTCTGAATTCTCATTATCTGAGACAAAAGGTGGGCAAGTTTAAAAGGATATGTCCAACATTATTATTATTATATTTTGAAGGATATTTTACATGAGGCTGCTTAGAATGGAATTCTAGGTTCTCCAAAGGTTGCGATTGTTGCAGTTGCAGCGCTTGGTATGGCGATTGGTACACGTGAGGTAATTTAAGGTGAAGCACACACAGCTGGCTTCGCGGTGAATGATTTAGCCTCTCGGCTTGTTGAGTGCCCATCGCCCCGGGAACAGTCACGCCAATTGCTCAGCAGCTGATCTGCCTGTATCTTTAGCTCTCCCCCAACACCTTCATTGGGTCCTCCCTGTGGCCAGCTTTGTGGAAGTTCCTGCCTTCAAGCCTCTCTTTGTAGGCTCAGTGACTAACAGGAAGACGTTTTCACTGTTTCTAAACTGAGTACAGGGGCTGTCATTGAAGAAGTGCGACACAGACACAGCTGGGTTATTCGCTCTTACAAACTTGAGAACTGGGTCCAGATGCTCCCAAATTGCTGCTGGGCCCTTCTGCTTGGACGGGGAGAATGAGCAGAAACAGGTAGGGCTTGAATCTGCTCCGATGTGGAGCACTCCTGTATGTAAGGTTGCCGGTTGGTGAGAGGAATCGGAGTGAACTGACTGCATCCCAGTGGCAAATTTACAAAAGCAGTTCTCAGAGAATTCCACATGTATTAGACTCTCTTCAGAGGACTGGTTTCACTTACATTCTCTAACATGCAAACGGCATGTTTTATATGTTTTTATGTGTTGCATATTTTGATTAGATTTTCCAGAGTAACCGTCAACTCAGTGTTGCAGGTCATATTGAAGGGACACATTCTTGTTATAATTCGGCTATTTGGTTCACCTCCACCAACTTCTCAAGATTTCTGTATTTTAGAATCTTCCCTTCATGAAGCTTTTCCTCCACAAAGGCTAGATTCTCTACTTGCAGAAGCAAGTCCCCATTGGTTGGTTACCGATGACACCACTGTTCAGAGATACTGAGCACGCTTCCTCTGAATGCCACACCCCCTATTTCAGAATGACGTGGCGCTGCTGGCTACACGGAGACGAGCGCCGTTGCTGGTTACGAAGGACACCACCGATTAGTGAGAGATTCTGAGCACGCTTCCTCTGAATGCCACACCCCCTTTTTCAGAATGACGTGGCGCTGCTGGCTACACGGAGACGAGCGCCGTTGCTGGTTACGAAGGACACCACCGATTAGTGAGAGATTCTGAGCACGCTTCCTCTGAATGCCACACCCCCTTTTTCTGAATGTTACGATTTTGTTCCTGCCTTCTGCTCCTCGGTTTCCGTACAATGGCCTCAACTTACTGGGCAAAGCGGACTCAAACTCTGAACACAGAGAAGCGGGTTACAAGCAAAAGCCACCAAGCCACCCAGCTGTAATTAGTGTACGCAGTATTGCAAGCTGAAGAATGAGAGAGAGGATTTGCATGCTGAAAGCTGGGTGACTGAGCTGATTGCTGTAACATCAAGAAAACCTTACAGTACGACAATACACCGCTTTCTGGCAGTATCTACGAGCTAGCATGAAGCTAGCATAAAGCTAGCATAAAGAAGGATCATCCATCCATTTGTGTCTTCAGTGCAATCCAATGACAATGGCTATCCATGCATGAGGCATCAGCTGTTTCTTTCACATAATAGCATTCTTCTGCACAGAGGCAGTCAAAAGACAACAGCGTATAATTCTGCTTTACAGCAGAAATCTGGGGGAAGTTCTTTTTAAATTTAAATTGAATTATTTTTTTCTCATGATCCAAATTATATCACGTTGTGTACCTGGTAAAGTGTAATGTTGACGCAAATGAATAGCCTTCCAAACTCCCAAAATTTTTAAGCCTTCTAGGCTGAAGACGTGCTTCCATTTCTGTCTTGATGGCCTCCAGCAAAAGTTTTTTTCTCTCTCTCACTCTCTCTTTCAGAGGTGACTGTTTCTTAATGACGCTGTGTTGATAAAGTGTCCCTGTCACCATTTTAGAGCTGTGATGATAACAACTCTATCTGCTCATTATCTAAACCTTGAGAAAGAATGTTCACTGATCCAAACGGCATCAAGTCCTGAAGCCCCACCCCAAGGCGATCAATCCCGCCACTAAGTTCTCAGTGTGAGCCACATCCTTTAAGGCATAGAGGGGCAAACAAGTCACCACTGCATACTGTGACTGTATAAGTTTTTTAAAGCATGTAATGTACCCTTTAAAAATGTTTTAATAATAACAATTATAACAATAAAATATGGTTATTGTATTCCTATATAATGCAAATTTACTCTTATACCTGGAAGTAAAAGAATCTCCCTCTGACGCACCTGTAATAACAGTCTGATATTTGATTGTTAGCCACGTGGTATTTGGGTGCACGTTACGTTAGGCAGCCTAATTTGCGGATCTCTGTCTGTAACACTTCCCGCCTATCTACTTTAGCGCCGTAGCGTTGTAGCTGGTTCAGTTGGGCAAGATTCCTTTCCTGGGATGTATGTGCCATCTGATGGCATCCAACACAAACAGAAGCACTGCTGTACACGTGTTAGTCTATAACCAAACCCCAAACCTGGAGGAGGTGGCTTTTTGGTTGGTGTGACATGAATTCAAATCCTGCGGTGAAAGGATCTCTTTTCACATCAGCAAGCTCTTTGTGACTCGCGGTAATCAAGGCTGTGTTTGCAGATAGTTCACCTAGCTGATTATGAGCTCTCAATAAGACAATGAAGTCTGATATTTTGTTTCTCGGTGTGACTTATGAGGGCATTGCATAACCGCATTCTCTCACAATCTCTGTATTTCTGAATGACCGCTATCATCTGCATGGAAAATGCTCTGACTTCCATCCCCAGAAAAGAAGGAATGCAAATCATAAACGTTAATTTAAAATGCATTTAGAATCAGCCAAACTTAGCTGGAAAAAAAGGGCCAAAACCAGGATAAAAAATAACCTCATTGCTTTGGAAAGGCTAATAATATTACGTTTTTTATTTTTACACTAAACCATACGCATACACGTATACCGATTTAATGGATAAATGGGGACTGGTGCCCACTACTGACAATCTACCTAAAGCTTATATCCAGCAATAAAGAATTGTGTATAGTGTTTGACTACATGTATGTGTTTGATACTTAAATACAGAACTAATTGTAATGCGACAGTCTGATATAGACAGCCAACCATGTTTTCAGCCTGAAGCCTATGAGTGACCTGTAAATATTAGCATTAGTGGACTGACACTTTCTAATGCTGCTTTCTGTACAACAGAAATTATTAAATAATTTTCCTCTTTCCGAAAATAAATATCCGTCTGCAACTGAGTGTACTAAATGAGTGAGTCAGGTCTTGCATGTAGCAGGTGGCCTGGAGGGCTGGAGTGGCTTTGATGGAGATTAAATGTGACTGGAGCCAGAGAGGATAGTGGGCACGGTGGGGAGAGCTGTGGGACTAACAAAAGGATCACAGCGACAGAAACCCCCCAGGGGCCGAGCAGATCAGAGGGCAGGAGTCACACCTGCAAAGCATTGTCGTGTTGGGGATGCTTTTCCTAAAGGGGGGGAGAAAATGGCCCATGAACAAGCTGTCAGTTTCTGTGTGTCAGGATTATCCTGGAAGCTTCTGGATGGTAAACATGTCTATATAGCTAAACCTTATGGTTTTTATCGTCATCTATTGGAGTCCAGCCCAGATTGCAATAAAGTGTTATCGACATGATGTGGTGAATGTCAACGCATGTTGTTGTGGCTAGTAAATATTATATCAGCAAAGGCAAACTTTTGTGAAGCTGAAACAGATGGCAAAAAGAGGGAAAATGCAGCACATTTCCGCCACATGTGAAACTGGAATGAAATCCAAACACTCTGATAACGTTGTATCGGCACAGAACTTTGGTTCCTTGGGTTGAGATCTAGTGTGTCACGCACTTGGCACGCGCTTGACTAAAACCCACCTCAGTCATGAAGTACCCTGTCCTGCCAAGGGTGTCAGATGGATCGAGTTCATTAAGAAATGTTAGAAGTACAAATAACCCAGGTGGCGTGAACATTAAATGGCCTTCCCATGGTTTCCCACCACAGTTTAATTATGTCGCAAATTATGCATCAAATGTATCACGTTGTAAAATAAATAGTTTTTCTCTCTACCTATGCTGGTACTTCATCATGTTATGCCATGCTCACATAAAATTACTATCATAATTACAGCCATCATTCGCTTCATATTTAATGTCCTCATTAGGCACATAACCTATGAAGTGTAAGACAAAGACAACAAGAAATACTGTATCTTCTGCCTGAAAAATTACAAAAGGGTAAATGAGCAACTTTATAACTGCCAAGAGTTGTTGTCATCATTAGTTAAAAGGTTCATTTATTTCATTAATGAAAAGTGATGTAACGCAAGAGAATCTATAACAGAATGCTTTATCACAGGGTAAACATGTACGACTCAATTTATGGTTTATAGGTACTAATTACAAAATAATTCTCTAATATGGGACAATTTTATCTCAAACTTATTGGGGATTTATTAGGGTTCAAAACTGCAAACACATAATTAATAGGGCTGTCAAAATTCAAATGACTTTCAAATGTGAGTACATTTGGGATGTTCCAACGTGAATTGGAAAGTTCATTATGGGGAAAGAAAAAAACCCTTCTGTTATTGGATCGTAGCGCAACTTGACCTAAACGGCTGCTCCAATGAACCAATTAGCTTGTTTTGTTAGAAAATAACCCTTGGAAAAGCTGTCTATAAGCGCTTGTAAACTGAAAATGTAGCTAACAACATGGTACGCTGATTTTAGTTGTTCCGTTGATAAATACTTTCCTTGAAAGTGTACCATGTGTGGTCAATCTTTACGCATATTGTGGCCCTCTTTTAGACAAAAGGTATAAAATTTTAATTTTTTTCAAATACAATCAAGAGTTAACATATTATTAACGCATGGTCAAATATACATTTTTGGTCCAGGTGACAGGCCTGGTAAATAATATGTTTCAGACAAATTAAGCAAATCTCACTAAAATATCACATTTTTAAAAAGAATTATAAGAATTATATATATAGATATATAATTAATAATTGATCATTCATTAAAGTTTAAATGCATGATCAGTTTTAGTAGGTTGTGGCGAGACAGTGGGCCTAATCAATGCCATGTGAGAATGTTGAGCAATTGGGTTATTATCACCTGTACCAGGCTTTTATTGTTAATTAGAGCAATTGGGTTATTATCACCTGTACCAGGCTTTTATTGTTAAATAGGGCACCTGCCATAGGGCTGGTTGGGGGAGGAGACCCTGATAAATGGGTTTTGCAGTTAGTGTGTGGTATGTTAAAGAATGGAAGTAGTTATTGAGAAACTTGTTTTGTTTTTAGTTTTAGAATTAAAAGTAGCATGAAAATGTTAAATAGTTATGTTTTGGTGCCTGGGAAAAAAATCCAATGGGAGAGAGGAGCTACCATTAGATATACAGGCTCAATAATGTTCCGTACCCACATTTAAAAGACAACGTAGAATTATAGTCATTATGAGGACCTACTGTTAAGTGGGACACAATGCAGCACCTTCTATAATGTATTAATGTCAAATGAGAAGCTTTTTAAGCTATTACAGTATGCAAATATAGTCTTTTGTCTTCCCTTGCATTAGTGAAAGAAGAACATGTATTCTGTGCCATCTGATTGCCTTGGATAATTAAATTGTAAAACAATTCTGCATTTATGGCCATGAGACATTGCACAAAAAATATGCAAACCATCACCATCTGACATCTAGATTGTACGTGTTCAACATGTAGGCTGATGACGTGAAAGTGTTTGGAAAAAAGGTAGCAATGAAGAGTCATGCATCAAAAGCAAATGTCTTGTGATGTTCTGACAGAATAATAGAGTACTGTCTCATGAGCAATGGCATCAGTGCACGCCAGCAATGAGGCACAATCCACATCTTAATGGAGTCTGGATCTGTCAGGAAATGTGCAATGCTAATTTGTGCGTTGACACGTATTCAACATTTAAACTTTGGATGTTGGAAATGACAACCCTGCAATCTATATCTGATATTCGGAAGAAGCATTTAAAAAAAAAAAAAAAATTACATAACTAAATATACTGAAAAATAAACACTTCTCAGAGAAGCCAGAATAAACACTGTAAATAGTATAAATCAATTGAAAGATGGATATAGACAGATTATTATCAAATAGATGACCAATCTCAGCCAGTCTCAGCCAGAAGATGACCTATCTTACAGTTTCCAAGTTTTCCGAGATCATAGGACTGAAACGCATAAACTATGAAACTATAAAACAGACAAGCTATGCATTCGTATTTCAAATTGCAAACTTTGAATGTACATGACTCTTGACCCTTTTAACTTCACACAATTTGCTGCATGGGTTCCTTTCCTTACAATGACAAAAGTTGCCCAAATTAACCCTTAAAGTCTAACATGATTGATTTTCTGCCATTTAGAATGATTTTTAAAACACTTAAACGACCTCTCCTCTGTGACCATGTATCATATTGACATGCAACTTCAGACACTCCTGTTTAAAACTTTAAAATCAGATAGAAGTTTGCTATGATATTGGCTATGCTTGCCGTTGTATCTCGTCTTATTTCCAGTGCTTAATGGTGGGAGTTTGGCCTTTATTTGCATCACAAGTTTGCACACATGATATACACCTATCCTTCCCTGTTTATGAATGAATCTCTTATTATTTATTCAAATAATGTTTATGTAAAAATAATAATAATTTAAAATCTTTTCTATAACTGACTAAAATTTCCTCTGTGAAGTACATTCAATGCTCAAAAACATTGAAATGGTTTCACTTTTATTTCATGGACAAAATGTCAGATTCGTTATGTATTAAAATAAAATCCAACACCATAACTAGATGATGTCACTTTGCATTTATTACAATTATTGATTTCATGAAGCAAGCAGTAGACATTGATTATTTGGCTGAAGAGTACTGCAGCAGCAGGTGAGTTGTAGTGTTGTGACAGAGGTGGCTTTTGAAATATACACTGACTGGAGCTCCACAAACTTTCTGGAGGTTGTCCAGGACCAGGGCCCCAGAGAAGGAATTTTCACCCCATACACCAAACTACAAAAGCAAATGATATTTGAACTAGAAAGTAGAAAAGGTCTAGGTAGCCGTTGAGCAGTTGGCATTAATACTGACATTTCAGGGTCGTACAAAGACAATAATAGTAAATTATTTTTATGCCTAAGAATATCCAGACTTAAGGTACATATATGGCTGTGGTAAACCGGCGTGGTGGGCATGCCCTCTGTCCATGGTGTGATTCTCAGCCTGGTTTTTGTCTGTGGTAAACCAGCGTGGTGGGCATGCCCTCTGT
>JAOYSI010030011.1:47016-67586 GCA_025775065.1 Hiodon alosoides
TGTGATTCTCAGCCTGGTTTTTGTCTGTGGTAAACCAGCGTGGTGGGCATGCCCTCTGTCCATGGTGTGATTCTCAGTCTGTTTTTGGTCTGTGTTAAACCAGCGTAGTGGACATGCCCCCTGTCCACGGTGTGAGCCATGGAACATGTTGAAACCAGGTGATATTCACAATGTCTCCGTCTCCATTTTGCATCCGTAACCAGAACCCCAACAAACCTAAATACGGAGCCAGAGACAAACATCCATCCTTGAGACTTGAGTCTGCTGGATTCCATGATAGAAGTTTGTCTGACTCTGACTAAAATCCAGCAATCCCAATGATGGATTTCTTTTCACACTCTGAAGTGGTATTAAGTGCAGATTAAACTGGTTTATGGATTCTGACGCAGACGCCTGAGGGTGATGGATATCGCGAAAAAAAATCTGCATTAGCAGTGCGTGGTTGCTATGAAAAACATTGAATCTGAATTCAATTTGAATTATCATACGGAATTTTAATCCAACTGAATTAAATTTTCACAATGGAGGACGAGAAACCCCAGACAGCCCTTGAAGGATTTGCCATGGGGCATTCCACTCCACAGTTCCTGTATATGACCCATACTCAGATCCGGATATACATAGCTGCATCAGAAACCCCCAGGGTGCCACAGCGTTTTCAGAGATATCATGAACACATAGTGAAATATTTAAACTGTTGTTGCTCGTAGGGGCAAGGTTCATGGCTTTGAAATATTGCAAAGCAAATACAAGTCTCAAGGTGGCTTCCAGGTGAAGAGTCAAATGTGGAAAGTCCAGTGAAATGTCTGACAGGATTTTGACGTGATGCTTACAAGCTAATGGAGGTCAGCAGACAATTATCATTTGAACTCTTACTCTGTTCCATTTCGGCTGCTGACTACTTTAATCTGTGGGTATGTGGGGGGCTGAGTTATAACACCTTTTATCTTCAGTGTGTGTCATCAGAACTTTACAGCTGCTCAAATTCTAAAGCTAGGAGGGTTCACGTTCATCATTGCGTTTCATTAGATTGGAAGTGATGTCATCACCCTCCCCTGGCCACAACTTTCAAATGTACAGCGTGTTCGCTCTCTATCTACTGCTTCCCATAAGGCAGTGGTTCTCAAGCTTGGTCACAAAGTAGAGTCACATGGATGTCCTGGGGGGTTGCGGATGACCGGATAAGGTTATTATTTATTTATTATTATGTTTTTGTTTTTTCACTTATTAAAAGTCATTTGCAATGTGTATGACAGCAGACCCTGTCGACAAAGATCCCATACCGCCAACGTTTATTCTTTTACCAGGTTCAACAGAGTAGTGACTTCGTCTGAACAAGCTGATCGCCTCATAATGTTTTAATACCACTGCCATCAAATGTGTGCAGGAAGAAAAAGTAAGGGGTGAGAGAATGCTTTAAAGAAAAGACAGATAATTGTTTGCTGTTAATTACTTGGTGTTAATGCAACCGCAGATGTTTTAGCGCCCCCCCCTCGCCCCCAAGTTGTCTGGGTCCAGGGGGTGCTACAAAGGTATGTAATTAGACAACATTTTAATGGCGGGTGTGAAACCTCTTAGCTCTTGACTATTTGGCAACAGTTGTCATCATGATACACACCGTAGATGGGTGGGGCCTACATTTTCTCTCTTTTTAATATGTTAACTGACAGACGAGGTAGGATACAGTTCAGAAAATAAAGATTTACTATGACTGTATGTGCATTGAATTTTTCTACCTTTCATGAAATACAGACGGAAAAAAATGACGAGGATGAGCAAAAGTTTACTCTTGACATAAATCTGCTCCAGACATGTTTTATTGATCTTTTCAGTGGGCTGCTGTGTTTCATATGCTGGATTGAGTTTCAATTTTATTTATATAGATATTTGAGCTTTTAATACCAGGGCCACTGATACAATTTTCTGCACAGACGCAAGCTGTCAAGAAACAGGGCCAGTTCTAAGTAATAAGCGCTGTTATTTATTGGTTTCCTTAGTAGCCTTCTCTTTCCTGAAGAGAAAATTTGTGACTGAAACTGGACAGCTTTAACACCTATCTCTCTATTGTGTTAGAGCCCTTTTTTATCACTCTATCTAGAGCTTACTGAACATTGTTGGTCTTTACACTCTGACACCCATATTATATTCTTCCTTTCACTCAAGTGCATAGATACACTGAGTACCGTGCTGCCAGAGATGTTACATCTCATTTAATTGGGGGAATGGGGATGTCAAGCCATTTATAAAATACTTTTTCTTATATAAGTTTTCTTATATGTTTTAAAACTAACTGAAAATTAAAAGGTGTTAGTTGTCTCATAAGTTCTTAAATTGTTACTTTATATTCATTGACAGACTCCACCAGCCGGCCGGCCACATCAGTTTTTCAGAAGATAATGCAGCAGCTGGGACAAATGTAGCCAGGGAAAAGAATCGAGGGTTAAGGAGCTAGCTTCAGGGCGCAAATCTTTGTAGGCAACTGCTATGCACAGTTCACCTACCTCTGAGTTCCCCGTTGGCTCACTCTAGGACTGGAATAAAACCTTATAAAGAAATAGTGAGTTGTGCAGCTATTAAAATAAATAAATAGAAATTCACTTGGGGATGCCCTGCCAGCAGCGGGCACTAATCAGAAATTTAGTATGGCAGAAGTTGGCCCTGCATGGAGTTTGGATTATTCAGCCTCTCGGTCCCTTTCTGGAATAAATCAATATATATTGTCTGGAAACTACTCTATAATTGCAAGCACAGTTCAGGATTTTGCATATTATGGGGGACAGTTTGACAAAGGCAGAACCATCATATATACAAAACTGAGGCCAGAGCAGCACTTGAATTCAACCTTTGAATCCGGCTTTAAAAGAAGCTGTGTTATTGCTGAACCCGTTTGAGCTTCACTTTCTTAATCTTTATACTTCAAAATACGTTAATACCCTGACCTTCTATTCAATGTGACCAGTGTCGTCTGATCCATTGAGAACATGTGTTTGCAACATAGATTTTCAGTTTCGGGCGGTCTTGCATGTGTTGGGTGCAATGCAGTTTTACCTATTGGGTAACATTTACCTTGGAGCGGCATTCATATTTTCATTTAAATTTACATCTGCCGCTCAATTATGTGTCAAAATACTGGGCATAGTATTTCTTAACCAATTCTCAGTCAGATCACTGAGCCAACATATTGTCAAAGCCAATTTTAAAATCTCTTTAAATGTTAGCTTGAGTGGAAACACTTTATACAGTTCAATTAACTTCAATGCAAGATTGATGTATATTAAAAAGGTGACAAGCTAACTCATTTTCTTGTTACTGATTAACTATACAATGCATACATGAAGCTGTTATAACAAAGAATAATGGCAAAGAATAATTCAGTGTTACATTTATATTATTTTATTTATAGAAATTATTTTATTTGTGTGTGTGTGTGTGTGTGTGTGTGTGTGTGTGTGTGTGTGTGTGTGTGCGTGCGTGTGTGTGTGTGAATTGAATTTTGACTGACTAAAACTTGTAATAAATCTTAAATATACTGCCTTCGCCTCTCGTTTTAGAATGTATTTTTATCTTTTCAGAATTTGGTCCTAGTGAATACTGTGACATGCACCTGACAAGTTTCTGATTACATCCTTATGGCTTTCTTTCTCTACATTATGAGAAATTCAACATTCAAATGTATATCGATTTACAAAGCACGTCTAATGTCTGTACTATACGCTTATCCAGTTTCATTTTCATGTGTTTTTCTCCTCTCTATATATCTTGTTGCCTAGGGTTTCAGCTAAGTGGCTCCGTAGCCTGAGCCCAATGAGCTGGAATTCAGCAGTTCAAATCCAACTCATGTTATCAGCCGACTGCGACCGGGAGACCACAGCGACAGCTCACAGCTGGCATGGTTAAATTAGCAGGGCTTTTCCCGGCAAGCCACTGAACCTCTCATGTGAGCTGTGTAGCCTTAGTATGGAATAGAGACGGGGGGCCTGAAGGCGACTATGATTGGAGGGGCCTAGGTGTATTTCCTCATCCTCAGAGGAAGTCACAGCGACGAGACAAAATGCATTAGCGCAATTGGCCATTCCAAACTGGGGAGAAAAATGTATACGTTGTGTAGTTATTTTTCATTGTGTGTGTATGCATGCGTAAACATATTTTTAAGCCGTTTATATTTATATTTCTTGAGTTTGCAACACGTGAGGTTACGTTCAATATCCTTTAAAACCTTGGGTCTCCGAAGGTCAAAAGGTCGTACAGAGGTTAACGCTGTATGCGTATACAAACAGGGTTTGTAATGGAGGCCATAGATCAGCAATGAAATCTCTGCTGCCAATATGGTGGTTTATTCCCCTGGGCTTTTATCTTCTATTTTATTTGCTTAAATCAAGCATGGCAGATGGAAACTGCTTGGCTTAAACAATGTCAGGTTAAAGTCATTTCACACTACACTACTTGGCCATGTAAACGTTCAGCTTTCATTATCCTTTATACACTTCCTTGGTCTCGGGTCTGTGGCGCAGCCATGCTGCCCGGGACACCGGGCTGCTGAACAGGCAAAGTGCAGAGATTTTAAACACCAAGGAACCCTTTGACACAGGAGCCGGAGACAAATAGATGGGAAATGCTATGGAGGCAAATGTGTTCCAGACTACATAAGGAGGATTGCAGAAAAGTGTTTGTTCCAGATTCAGTGGTCCCCACATTGAGGATCCTGTAAAGTAAAAATAGTTTATATGGAACGAAATTTGAATAACTGTCATGATCTTGGAGGATGCACAGGGCTGACGGGTAGGCACTTTTTTTTGTTGTTGTTGTGGTTTCCGTAGTTTGGGAGCCCAGTGGTTTGATTATCATGTTGTGTCCTCTATTGGGCTGGTGAGTGGATACGCTGTAGTGGTGACATAACCTTTGCGATAATCCTGGTCTTCTTTCCATTCACTTTATGGGACACTGGACACAATACGATAGTTGTGCACCAACGCAGAAATCAAGTTCAGCACTATTGGTAAGTCTGTTGGTCAGGTGAAATTTCCCTAATGTGCTGCTGGAGGTTACCTTGCTGACAGCCATCAAAGTCGAATGACTGGGCGAAAATAAACTAAACACTAGAACAGATGATCTTTGATCAGCTTAATGAACTGAAAGCCGCTCTGCCTATACAAAAGCTTCAGAACCAGCCAGCTAAATGTCAGGCTATTGTGTGGAAATAAATGGAGAGCAGAAGCAGAATAGTTCAGGCATGGAGTGTGTGAAGAGAAGATTATTGTCCCTGAATGTCATGCCTCAGTGACATTCCAAACCACTCTGAAGCTGGACTGATACCTGAAGATAGCAGCCTACCCCGGAGAAGAAGATGACTACACTACCAGGAATAATATAATTAAACAAACTGCCGAAACGCAAAGGGTTAGTTCAGCCCAGACTTTAGTGTTTAGTGTCCCTAAGAACTAAAGACACTACACGCCTATTCTAAAGGGACATAAACATACCGTGTATTTATTTTATTTTTTTACAGTTCCTGAAAATGTTTGTCCAAAGTCCTGGAGCTACAATATTTTTTTACTACATATACTGCAGACTCTTCTGCCTTATGGTGTGGTTATGAAAATATGTTTTTTTATTAAGTTTAACGCCATCGTTATCAGGGGCGTCGAAGTGGGGGAAAAAGTGGTACTGACTACCCAGGACCCCAATGGGGGGTAGTCTCGAAAAGCTTGGAATGAAAATGTGTGGTCTGTGACTTTCCAGGGGAGGGGGAGGGAGCCCCAAATTGCAATCTTTTCATGGAGTCCAAAATTCTTGGAGGCTCCCTGATCGTTATGCCTGACTATGCTTTGTCCCTCTTTACTGACTTATTCGTAATAATCAACAATCAATATTTTATTCAACCTGCTTGTGATGCAAATTATGGTTATTCTTACAAAGCTTATATAATAATTGAAGGCATTTAAAATCTTGTCCTTGCCTAATTTAACTACAGGTTTCTATCAGAGCCATCCTGGTTATCATGAACAGCTGTAATGGTAGCATCAGCCATTAATCGCCAAGCTGAATTATTACATAATAGCCAGCGATAGCGAATGACAGCGCCATCAGTCTTTCGTCCCAACTTTAATTAACTAAGAAATAACGTGGATTCGATTTGATATAAAATTAGCCTCCTGGTGCAGCTGTGTGTGAATGGCTATAAACTTATCATGGGTAAGTGGGGTTACATTTAATTTTCATTCACAACATTTATAAATATCAGTTGCCAGCTTGTTCACATTGTCTATAGGTACCAAAGATGATTATATGAGAAAATGAAATAATAAGAAAATGGAAAAACTTGTATTGGTGGCTTCATAAATGTATTGGAAATGATACCACGTCTAGCTACATGTTAGGGTTAGGGTTATTTATTATTATTATTATTATTATTATTATTATTATTATTATTATTATTATTATTATTAATAATAATAATACTCTGTTTTATTTGCTGGTACTTAGGTAACAAAAATAAATAAATAAAGTGAGGAACATCTTAAAACTGTAGCGAATACAAAAACGGGGAAAAAAATGTGTCATTTGATATTGCATGCATATACTCACATTAGGCTGTTATTTGTGATTCAAAACACTACATTTAAAACTAAGTAATGTGTTCTTCATTTATACCGGTATTTAATATTTTAAAAGATTCTGCGTTTGAGTAGCAAGTAGTTTGAACATATATCGTACAATAACATTTTCTCAAACATTGAAATCAGGGATGCAGGAAAACTAAATATATTCAATCATAATATCAGTTTCTTTAGCTTCCATGTCTGGGGAGTAGGGAAGTTATAAAATGTAAGGTTCAACATCAGCAGATAAACTAAATTAGCAATCTGATGTTGGAAACACAATCACAGGTAGCTAAGTGAAATGGAATCAGTCGGTCCTATTGGAGCTGACATTTCAAACATGCAAAACAAATCTCATTACTTTAAATGACAATAATCAACCCTTATTTTTCGTTACCGAACATTGTGTTCATTAAAATTTGATTATTTTCTAAGGATTTTATTTTTTAATTTTGTGGAGAAAAGCTGACATCTAAAATCAGCTTAAGCAGCCTATTAGTCACGGGTCATTTGTGAACAAGCAACTCTTTTTGGGTGCAGTAGGGAGCCGGTTCAACCCCCATGAAAGAGCGGTTCAAAGTAATGGCTCACTAATTTGACTGCACAGTTGACTCCACTTCAGCGGTGAGAGTGTCGCCTCCCTCTGCGTTTTCCCAGTCGCTCAAATTGTTTAAAAGAATGACATCTTTCGAGAGGAATTTGCAATTAGGTTTGGTCTTGTATATAAAAGCCACTCACTGTCACTATGTGTGTGATGGAAAGGGCCCAGAAATTAAAGGTGACCTAAAGGAACAAGGCGAATAGAAGGTGACAATTAACTGAATTGGATTTACTAAATGATTAGCCATGACGTTACGTAACGCAATGAATTAAGGCATCTGTCTGTATTAACATTTTGCTGCTGTTTAAAGGTGCTTCTTTTTCGGTTTTTGGAATGTTCTTTAAAGAATGCTACAATTTTGGTCACCCTTCGCTGTGAATTCACTGACGTGAACCTTTTAGCCACTGTAGTGCTTCGTTTAATTTGTAGTCCTTCTAGTCGAAGCAGATCACTTCGGTTGAAGAGATATTGTATCTTACTTTAAACTCTCCGTAGCTTCTCAGTCATCGCTCCGTGACACACATACAGAAGTTTATTAAACGTCGACCAAACTACCACACACAAATATACCTCCCTATCGCATTGAACAGCATCCTATGTGTCAGCGAAAAAGGTCAGAAAACATTGGCTTGTGTCATTCGGCATAAGCGTGAGTTCCACTGCGTTTGTAAGAATGACTGATACTGTTTGAGCTACAGTCCCGGGGGCCAATTAGAAATATGACCTTTACTCTTGAGATTGACAGAAAGTAATGGTGTACATTGACTTTTGTGTGCCAATTGGAGAAAGACGCCCGATAGCAGTGATAGGAAAGAGAAGGACCCTCTCCTGTCACCTAGTGGGAGAATGATTGACCTGCAAGAGAGAAGTGTCAAAGCATAAATGGTCCTCTGTTCAGAATTCTTCATTTTATGAAGAATATTTTAAATACAGCCCAATAGCCAATAACCAAAACGTACAATGGTCCCACCATACTAACTATTAAGATAAAAAATTGAACAGACTCAAGTTAACAATTTTTCACTTTCTGTTTAAAATTTGGACAAGGTTGTAAACCAATAAATGATCCTGAACGTCACGTCAGACTCAGCCATGAAATGCCAACTTTGTTGTAAGAACAGGGGGACTTTTTCATTACTAAATCACTAATTCATAAAACAGTGAATAACTAATTCATAAACAGTGAATAACAGTAAAAGTAAGTACAAAGGGAACTTTATTGATTTTGCGGTAAGACGTGCTTAAAATCATTCTGAACCTGACTGAACAAATGTACTCTTTAAAAGTGAATCCAGAGCAGACGTTTGCTTGGGTAATAAAGCTTGATGGTCATTAAAATAAAATCACTGAGACACAGTGAAAATATTTATTTTGCGATCATGATACACGCAACGCTGACCAATAATTGCTTTTGCTAGGAAATCATTTATGCTAGGAAATTGTGTTGAAAATGTATGTGTTGTAGTTATATAAAAGTAGTTCAGCATTATGATATGGCAAATGAAATGAAAGGGTTTGTAAAACCGAGGAGAAATCAACAACGTGTCCCCAAAGGACTATATGCAGGACTTTCCGGATCACTGAATATGGAGAAGAGACCATTCACTAAGATCAATCAAACGGCTCAGTCGAGCTGTGCATGACAAGTGGACAGACATTTTACTAGAGTGCTTTATCTGCAATGTAATGTCCCAGAAGAGGAGGATGGAAGATTGCCACATTTAGCGTGAGACATCATTTAAAAATGCATACACATGCATACATCCAAATTGTATGATCAAACCTGCATGCTTCCAATTTTACACTTTTCTTGTTCTGTACCTTTTTTAATTGGGTTTCTTTGAAAACCCAATTTGCTGCAACAGAAATGTCATGTTTATCTTGCCATGTAGTATAATCAACTCTTACATACTTGTTGTTTCTAAATAAAACTATTGATACATATGACAAACTGTGGCAGGATATTAACTGCAAGAAAATGGACGCGTGAGGCATGCAGAACCGTTGTTTAATTTTCTTTGTATTGCCATTTCAGTACATGCCACTCTAACTTGCCTAAACCTGCATAAATTAACCTCTGTATTTGTCCTGAGTGCTTTCTTTACTGTGCCAATTTTTAAACTCAAAGACAGTTAAGGATAATATAAGGAGTTTGCAGCCCCAGTATGCACCGTTATAAAATGCGTGGTATGTAGCTAGGGGTTTATGGCAACAACTTTTTTGTCAAAAAAGCAAAATGAAAATATATTGTGTATGGCAGAGTAAAACAAATCCTTGCTCTACTTGTGTTGCACTCGGTGATTGGTGATTGGTGATTGTTAAAAGACACTGTGTGGGTAAATGGTGGGTATATGGTTTATGGATAAAATAAAATCAGTCTGCGTAACTCTAAATGGTACACAGGGGTCGGAAACTCTGAAGTTGAAAAAGGCAGATCAGGGCTGAGAATCTCCAGATGGAGAGCAGTTACTGGAATTTCGATATTGTTGCTGTAGATTAATTTCCTGTCATTTTCATTTGTATATTATCTTTGTATATTTTTTTTATATGTTTGTCGATTTCACATTATTACTAAAATGTAACGATACAAATCCTGTCTAACGCATCATGATACATTGGGGATGTTTTCTTGAGCGTTTGTGAACTTTTGCCTTTAGAAAAGGGGACGTCTGGCATGGCATCAACGTTAAAAGAACATTATCTCTGGGAAATCATATTCCACTCACGGAGCTGTCCGCTAAACTCTAAGTTTACACCTGCTTGGAACTTTACGGAGTACATGCGGATACTGTGGATTCTACAGGGACATTACTGAGGACATTCCTGTTGGGTGGACACGTGTGCTAGAAAATGACATTGTGTTTTCCCCCCACTCCTGTGTCTCTGGATGGATGGGTGGATCGATGGATTACCCAAAATGAATCCTGTAATTTGCCTCTGGAATCTACTGGATCAGCATGCACTTCCCTAAGAAGCCCTTTTCTTGCTTTGTTTCATATAACACGACATGCCTTCTATTATTATTCATACTTCATCAGAGACGTTAACTTTATACACAAAACTCACTCGTATGGGTTGTCCAGGTTATAAGGACACACTAGAAAAACCGCCTAACATTAAAAAAAAGAGAGAATTTATGAAGACATAAAATATATTCTCTATAATGTGCTGGTTTGACATTGAAAAAGGAGAATTTTTACTTAATTGTGAGATTACTTTATAATCCTGGGATCGGCCAGAAATGGTTCACTGCTTCGAAGAAAGATTCTTATTCGATTGAGGCGCAGATTGGGGCTGTTACAAAAAATACATGTAATTCTTGAAACGAGACATGTTAGTGCTGCATATTAAGGTGGAAAATGCTTGAAAGTGAATGCCAACCAATAGTTTAAATAACTAATGCAGCAGCAAACTCTGCATTTACCAGTTTTCTGATTAGCAATGAACACAATCATGTGCATTTTTTCTTTTCTCAGTAATTCCTATAAATTAAATATTTAATGTTTAATTTTATATTTTTGTTCCTTTAAACATGAGGTTAGATGGATTAGCATTGTACAGATATAGAGGGCAGATATTTTACTAATGAGCCACATTTACATAATCATATAGCCAGATATTTGGCTTGGACACAGTGCTGTGGGGCATCACAGTGGGACTAAATCTACTTTTAAATGTTGCCTAATACATATTTAAATTTTTTAATCATGACTTTTTCCTGAATACTAAATCTCATGGGCGTTTTCAGTCAAAAACCAAGTGTTTTTTTTTTGTTTTCTCAGTTTCAGTTGTATTAATATAAATGGAAGATTTGCATTAACCATCTGGCTAAATTAAAACTTCAGTCTTCACCACACTACAGTCAGTCAATTGTACAGTGTGCCCTTTAGATGACCCTCAGGTCATAATACAACTAACACATGTCACCTGCACTAAATGTGGTTTCAGACAGGCTTTGATCATCGGGTATTGAGTCTCACTCAACGGGAATTTGGTGGGAAGTTTGTGTGACCGAAGTTAAAAGCGCTAAAAAACTTTGTTCTGAAGCGTTGGTATCAGAATTATATTACAATTGGAAATAATTACCCCTGGAAGGTAAAATGGAACTAAACAAATCTGACCGAGAAAAATTTTGGTTCTGGAATAAATCAAATGAAAATAATTTTATCGTAAATTTCCCATGAGCGCGACAGGGGTTTAATTTGGTCCGTCCCTCAGTCATATCAGATTTTCTTTAATAACAAACCGTCCAGCTTTCCGACATTTATCATGCATGTTTATATAATAATTATATAATCTATGTAATTATTGAAAAGCAACACAGGGTGTCATTCTGCTGAAATGGTGCTGTGTCTAGTTAAATATGTATCAGAATTATTATTTTTTTTAATTGAATGGAATGCCAATAGATTTAAAACACTTAATTATCATTACTAATGGGATTTTTACATGGGTGTACAGAGTTCACTCTGGGGAGTGAACTCACCTCCCACCCTCACACCATGTCCTGTACTGGAGCTACCTCCCACTCTCACACCATGTCCTGTCTTGGAGCCCCAGCACCAACCCTCAAACCATGTCCCGTCCCTGGGCCCACCTCCCACCCTCACACCATGTCCTGTACCGGAGCCCCAGCACCGACTCTCACACCATGTCCTGTCCCTGGGCCCACCTCCCACCATCACACCATGTCCTGTCCTGGAGACCAACCTCCAACCCTCACACAGTTCACTCTGGGGAAGCAAACTAATGACATTCTGACCACTTCAGGCCCAGAGACATTCCATTAGACTGGAAATTAGTGTAGAACAGGATGAATATTGAACATGTCTAACACGAACCGCTACGAACAGGTTGCTGTGGAAAAAATGAACTGACGGAGCCTAGTTCTTTCCTAGTTCTTTCCTAGTTCTTGTATGCAATTGTTGAAACACTCATTTCCCTGAGATTTACCGTTCTCACCTGATAATTTTCCTGGAATAACAGATTGAATGTATGGTCCCCATGGTATTGATCATTGAAAAATTGATCAGAAAATTAAAATGGCACCAATGTCGATTACACATATCTTTCTGAAGAGCCAATGTTAAAATGCATATTTTATATTTCATTATTAATAATTCATACCAGTGCGAGAAAGTAACTGCTTTGGATTTAAAAGCGAGACTGGTCCCTGGTAATGACTGCTTTGGATTTAAAAGCGAGACTGGTCCCTGGTAATGACCAATAGTTGAAAGTGTAAGCCAGACAGGCACCGTGAAGCTACTGCAAGCAGCGGACCGCTAAGGACAAAGTGATCCCATCGATACAGCAAGCAGTTATACCCTGATTAATCGCTACAGAGTAAAGGCGGTCACTGGGAAAAACTGAGTGTTTGTCTCCACAAAAGTGTCTGTAATGAGCCTCAGACTCATTTATAATGGAGCATAAGCAACACGAGGACCTAATGATGTTAGAGGTGTATTAAAAGCCATTAATTCCCTTCAGGAGGAGAGATGTAGGCTGTATTTCTCGGGCCCTAATAACATCGCACAGTGGTACATAACTTAAAAATGTCACTTTTCATTTGATCCGTCAGAGGATAGATTAGGTGATGCTCACGCCGCCTTTTGCAGAATGGATGATGTACTTCACAAACAGTCCAAGATACCAGACAAATGACACACCATCCATTTAATTTTTCAGGTCTGCTGTTGGGTCCTTAAGTTGAAACCATGTGGAAAATTAACAATGGCTCCTCCAGCGAGTTTTAAATTCAAGCCTTCTCTTTCAGGGGGCACTGGTCAACAAACACAGCATGGATGGTTTTATCCCTTCCCACCACATTCTGTAATGTAAAAAACTTCATTTCTGTCATGTTATGGAGGACTATTTATTCACTGATACTTGCATCACTGATATATCCGTGGGAGCTCATGATTTCAAAACGGTTCTAATGGGCCTGGATTTCACCCTGAACCGTGCTGCAGACCGTAATGAGCCTTGTTTTTCACCCTGAACCCCGCTGCAGGACCTAACGGGCCTTGTTTTTCACCCTGAACCGTGCTAAGGCCGGTAATGGTCTTTGTTTTCACCCTGAACCGTGCTGCAGGCCGTAACGGGCATTGTTTTTCACCCTGAACCGTGCTGCGGGTGGTAATGGGCCTTATTTTCACCCTGAACCGTGCTGCGGGCAGTAATGGGCCTGGATTTCACCCTGAACCATGCTGCAGGCCGTAACGGGCATTGTTTTTCACCCTGAACCGTGCTGCGGGTGGTAATGGGCCTTATTTTCACCCTGAACCGTGCTGCTGGCAGACTCTGGCAATGTTTGTTACTTTGGAGAACTGCCTTTCTGCGCTGCTTGTAGTAAATCCTCTTCCTGATTCTCAGTTGGCAAAGAACATGCTAAACACGTTCTACCTGACATTTCAGCAAATTCAGATGGCTGTCCTAAATCCTAACCAGAAATGAATTTGCAGGGCAAATGTCACTTTTTTCTTTATTATGAGTCTTTTTGCTTAGTTTTTTATAATATGGCCTCACATTATTGTAAATATTGCAAACTAATCAATCGTAGCATTGTCCACCTATATGATCTCCTTTGAAATGTAAAATTTGGATACTTTAATAGGTTTGACTTAAAAAAATTGTAATCAGTTTTGAGCTTTTCCTGTTTGCCAACAAATACTTTATGGTTGAGGTTTCCAGCAGTACTCCTGTGTTCTTTTGACGTTGGTTTGACAGAATGAACAGGTGATTCTAAAACGCTTATGTGTATTCTAATCAGCAATTTGCTGAAATATAAGGTTAAGGCCAAAGATGAATATTTCAACCATATTTTCGGTACCTGTTTTTTTTCTCTTCTGCAAATTATTGTATTTTTAGAATGTATTTAATGATGTATTGGCAGCATTAAAGGGTGAGACATGGTCATATAATCATGGGAGAGTACTGACAGCTACCCTGGTAAGCTTAAAGGATTGTATTTTTTTGCCCCAGTTCACTTCATAATAAAGCGGTCTGGCAGGGACTGGTAGCACATCAACTGGAACCAAGCATTGGCTCACATTCTCTTCCTCAATCAGAACACATGCATATCACCGGGCCATTGGAGCCAAACTCACACCATTGGTTTGGCATCACCGACACATCAGCCGTAGCAACACCTTTTAAAAGGTCCTTGTGATTTAATGAACTTCACTGCTCCCTTCCCCAAGCGCCCAAAACCTTGGCTAATTATTTAAATGAGCTGGGCCCGTGCGTCTGTGCTGGCTGGCAGCAGCATGAACGAATGTTCCCAGGTCTGTTCTTCAGACATCCAGAGGTAAGGCTGTCAGTCTGCATCAGAGCTGCGATCCGGTTGTGCTGGCAGCTGTTAGCATCTTCAGTGATGGTACATAGCACCTTCTGCTTTACTGACCTACAAGTTGGGGAAGGCACTTGCAGTTAGCTGCAAAGCTCATCCACACGTAGTAATGATCCGGCTGATCAAAAACACAGAAAGCGTTTGTTTTAAAAAGTAATGCAATGTGCATGTAAAGTAAAGACCACATTTGCATGTGTTAGGGATAACATCAGCGCTGTATTCGCATAAACGAACTTCACACACCTGAGATTTAAAGAATGAGAAGTCAACTTGCCCTTGACTATTGTTACTTGGGAGCTTCACAAAGGACTAATGGATCTCTTCCTGTGATTGATGTCAGGTAGCTGAGCGTCGCTAATCGCTGTCCTCACCCCGGATATAAAATGGGCAGTCTCTGTATAATTGAATTTGTTCCATGAGCAATAGTTCATCAAAGCATTAAGTTATAGGTTTGATGAAGGTTATTAAAACGTAAAGTGGCGCCGGGCTACATGGCTAATTTAATATTTAGTTTTATGCCCAATAATCATCTGCAGAGTTTTATTTATTTTATTTTTTTCTCTCGATTAATAATGAAGAGATTCCTCTCGCTTTACACTGAAAGGTGTCATGAAGGAGGGTCATTTAATTCTTGCACACCTTATGTCCAAATAACCTTAGGATTTTATTCCTGGTTATAGTGACCATCCAATGCTAAAACAACCTTACCCACAAAAAAAACAGAAAATGTTATCTCAGTTGTATATAGTGAGAAGCTTGCAATTTATTGGCTCTAAAACAACAATACAATATATATTACACACTACATTATAACTATCTAATAGCAAATGTGACTGAATGTTTGAAGGTCCCCCTAGAAAAAGTCTTATAGTTTTCTTGGTTTACTTTAATTTATCCTCCTGTTCTAATACTACAATTTTTTTTTAATTTACTGTACAGCGTGTCCTCGAAGGGCGATGTGTTGTGCTGATGGTTCATTCATTTCCATATTCATAATTAATGAAGGATGCTTCAGAATGATTTTATATGAAGTTGTTCCAGTCTCTACAGCATGTTTAATTTCAGTTCATCATTCACCGGCAATTCCATCAGCAATTGTTATTCGTTTTTAGTGTATGTCTGCTGTTATTATGTTTAAGTTTTACTTTTATCCATATATTAATACACTTTTTGTACTAGCGCAAGCATTTGGCGAACCTATTCTGCCAGTTGTTGTTTTATGATTACTGTGTAGTAAAACATCTCGTTTGAATGCTACCACTGGGGCCTTAGGAAATACCCTTTTCATTTTTCAGATTTATGTACCAACCAACTTACTGCTACCGAGGCACAGACAACACTCAATTAGCTATCGCGTGCGAATTTGTGATATATTTTAACAGTTATAATTCCTTAAACTACTTTAACCAAGCTTACCAAAACCGGCTTACGTTTGTGTATACTGTAATTATGTTTTGTGCGCTGATCACACTGTGCTTATTGGAGGAAATGGGAAAGAATGTAAACAGGTGTTTATGACATTTGCTCTCAGCTGTCTTATTTCTTCTGCTGGTATCTTGTGTGATCGACAGTTCACCTCTCCGTAATTCCTATTAACCGGGTGAGTGGATGCCACTCATGCTGGCTGCCCTAAGCTATGTTACTGCAGGATCAGCATTCTGCCAATGTTCTGCTGATATGGGGCTTTTAATCCCTCTCCAAAAAACTACTTTGTCCAATCACTTTGTCCAAGGTTTTGCTATGCAGAAATAACACTTTTTGAAAATATCAACTCCAGCGGTATCAACCAAGGGCCTGCATTAGCGGGAGTTTTTTAAGATTCTGTGCAAGACAGCCTGCGAATTGTACTCTCCACCATACGATTCACTTCAGTTCTGCAGATGTGGATTTAAACCCCTTCTACTCCCCAGAGGATAAAAATTCAAAATAAATATGAGCACATTCAAGTTGGATTAATTTAATAACAGTACCTTCGTTTTAAATATAAATTTGTTTCAATTGGGAATGCTGGTCCTATAAAAGGAAAGCTTCAATCGTGCCCAAGAACAATTACAATACTATTACTGGTCGCATGGGATACCTGTTCATCTCATGAATTAAATATTCCTGCTTCTGGTGAATCAAGATTTTGGTTACGTTTAACACGAAGATGAAGAAATGTGAAGTTCACCATATTTCTAACGGTCGTATTGAAGTCCCTGCTTGTATTATTTAGAAACAGTGATGTCATTTCAGCAAAACCAAGAGGAAGACAATGTGCTACGTGTCATGACAAATAGTTCACTCTCACCTGAATGTATTTGTCCCTTACTCTGATCCAGTAAATCCCTTAAAATCGTGACCATTGGCTGACTCATCAAATCCTAATTTAATATTTGCCATCTTAACTGGACCCAGAGGTCATTACCGAAACCCATTAAGCAGTCACATATACCAGTAAAATACCAGTTAAACCAGTATACCAGTACCACATATACCATTAAAAAGATTCATAGACTGACCATTAGCTATACTGGAGTGAATACGCAAAAAAATAATACGAAAAAATAATTTTTTCAGCATGAAAATCCTGTCACTGAAACTTGGATCTGCATTTTTCTCTGCTAGAGCTGAAGACGCACCAAAATTTCCATATGCTAAAAATGTTTCGTTCAGAATGTAATGTTCGGTCCAGCTGTGATCCAGTCTGTTGGTGCTGAACGGCGTCTCTCACTGGGGTGGAGAAGCCAGCCACTAGCGGCTGTGCATGTCATTTTTGTGTGGCCGTTGTCCTTACATAATGCTTTGAAAGACGTGGTAATGAAGCCACAAAGAAATGAAATTCCAAATCTACCAATGCCACCAGATCGCCTTCCAACTCACTCTGACTCATTAAATCCCAGCAGAGATCTCTCATGCCTAAATTAACCGTGATGGGGGCTTCCAATGTAGCATACATTCAATAAATGTTGTTATCATGGCCCAGCATTGCTCCCAGTCCAATTTAAAGCAAATAATAGTATGGGTTACGTAGTGACAGCAAGGTTCTTACATAGGTCTGTTACTGCTTAATATGTGCTAAATGAATGAACAGATAATTGGCTCAATGTGTTCTTCAGAACAGTTTATCATACAGGTATGCTATAAATAGCTGGATCTGTTTAGAAAGATGCACGTTTATCACACAGCCTAGACATTCACCCTCTAGGGGGTTATTTCTCATTCTAATTCTTTCCTACCACATGTGTTGGTTACCTGCTAAAGGCAGTCAATTTATGCTATGTAAGGACTTCTCTGAAAGAGATTTTTTTTTCTGAAAATCCCTTAAATATGGAAAGCCATAGTTTGCAGCAAGATGCTCTCAAATTGAATCTTGCTCTCTATATTTGAATATTGTACACTTGAGACAGCTGCCTACAAAGTGATTTCTCTTTTTGTATTCTCTCTCCTCTTCTCTCCTAAAGTAACTGCTGCCTAAATATGTTCCTTTGGGAAAGCGTTTGGCTGAATGTCTTGGATTTTTGTCGTTTTTACTTTGTACAAAAAAACAAGTACAAATTGCATAAGAAATCTCAACTTTGTTGTTACATTCATCTTAAATGTCACCCAGGACTTCACATAAAAAGTGAATAATACTTCATGTAATACATCGTCTCCCTCCTAGCCCACTAGCAGCTCTTCATGTGTGCCATGGAATTCAGTAGTTAGCTAGATGCTGTATTTTCCTCGGATAATATAAACAAGACCGCATGTGAAAGAAGGAGAAAACAATTACTCAATTGAAAGAACAAAATTTTCTTAATTCTGACTATGAATCTGATGGAATACATTTTAAATGACAGATTCAATCTACTTCAGACAGCTCTCGACTTCAGTGATAAACTTCACTGCATCATGTATTGACCTCTAACACAATTTCAGCATTAACTGCCATACAAAGAAAATTAATATCAGAGTTTCCCCCTTAGGGCAGGATGTGTAGTTTATTGCAACTGAATGAATGGGCTGGGTTGAAAACATTGAGTATTGAGGTACTTTATTTTTCTCCAATTCAATTCAAACATAGCAAGGATGATGACAATAAGGAATCACGTCAATGTTGCCATTCAAGTCACAGGAAATTGTCCAGGTGCTGGTATAACACCACTTTTAACAAACCGGTCACTAATTTAAACCGTTGTGAATTTTTAACAAAGTAACAAATTACAGCAATAGAAAGCTTTAAATGAAACGCATGTGTTCTGTGTGATTTTGAGTGCACAGATACTTTAAGTACTAAACTGGGAAACATCTTTAGGATGTTGGTCCATGCCAATGCAATGGATTCGTGAAGTTGATGCCGATTGCTAAAAACAGCCCGATCCATCTCATCTCAAAGATCCTCCATTGGGTATTTATAGAGGTCTGAGGACTGTGCAGGCCACTCAAGTAAACTAAACTCTCTGTCATGTTCCCGGAACCCTACTGAGACAATACTTGCTCTGTGACATGGTGCATTATCCTGCTGGAAGTATCCATGTAATGAAGGGTAAACTGTAGTCCTAAAGCGATGTAAATCAATGATTTCAGATACCTTCTGGTCATATGCCTGCTTGTGGCCCGCCTGTAAGCTTGCACTATCCGTGTCATTCCCCTTCGACCTCTCTCATCAACGAGCCTTTTACGTCCACTGGACTGCCGTTTGCCACACCATGCTTAGTAAACCCCAGACACTGTTGTGCCTGAAAAGCCTGTGAGGTCCGTCTGTCACCGACAATCACGCCACACTCAAAGTCGTTTAGGTCACTTGTTTTGCCTGTCAGCTAGCTTTGTATAGCAAGCCAAAGCTACGTGGCTCACTGTCTGCGAGTGATCCATCTCAGGAAACAGGGAAGTGTCCCTGATAAACTGGCCCAAAGAGCATGTATTCAATTGCATTTTATATTCAGAGTGTTTTAATATTGCATTGCTGAGTAAAATATGAATAATTAATACCTGAAAATGAAGTGTATTATTCTAATATCATGCATCTTCTGAAGTATTCTGAGTCCTGAAATAAAAATGGGGTCATTTTGTGAATTGAGCCAACGACTAAAAAGGGACACAGTGAGTCCCTTAATTTCCATGACGATATCAATCTTTCTCGCCTTTACCTTGCGTTGCGTTTAAGAGACCTCCAGTACACGGGAATGGATCCTGAGACAAGAGTATCGATGTCTCTCTTCAGTTCAGAAAATATTTGTGTATGGATATTTTCACAGACGATTTTTGCACACAGTGTCTGCAAGCCTAAGGTTGAAAACTGTGTCCATTTTTAAAGTTACCTGCATCTTAATTTCCACGGTTGTTTCCATGGTAAGATTCCTCCAGAATGAGCTCCCCCACTTCACCTGCTGTTTACTGGTAGTGGTGGATGAAGGGGAAGTAGTGAGTAGCTTACTATTATTATAATGTGGGAAAGTGATATGGATGGACTTCGGACAGGCATTGGACCATTTAAGGAACAATAGCTGTTACAACTACATTTTTAAAAAATTGGAAAGTGAATGCAATAACAGATACGATTTTATAAAAATAACTGATATGCTACAGTTGTGTTTAAACTATGTGGCAGATACCTTCGTTTGATGTGAGTTAGTGTCGTACAGCTTGAATATGCTCAGGTGGATGAATTAATGCATGTTGATAAAAAAATATTTACAATGTACTGAATTTGAAGATATTTTAAATATACATACCTTACGCGTTTAAAAGGATTGGACAATTGTTATTTCCTATCGAAGTTCAAAGTGTTTTCTATTAGGTGACTCATTATTGCAGACTGTTACCTTGAAAATGCAGTAGCTTCTTAAAATTTCCACAAGCAAACCATGAAACTGAATTTCTTCAGTCAGCCATGCCTAGTTATATTATTTCTGCTCTGTATGCGAATTACAATTTATGTAGGGGGGGACTGCCTTTACAGGTAGCTCTATCTAAACAATTTAGATATTGTAGCGTTTTGTCGGAGTGCTACTACTCTGCTGGGTTCAAGCATAGACTCAGACACCGCTTTAACAAGAAG
>JAOYSI010030012.1:0-31441 GCA_025775065.1 Hiodon alosoides
CCCCCACACACACACACACACCCCCCACCCGCTGATCGGCCACCTGCGACACTCACAAACACACCGCTATTATCTGGGCTTTCAGAAGCAATGACAAAATAACAACCCCAAGCAGGGTCTGTTTACCTAAAAAAGAGCGCTCTGAAAATAAACCTGGACCATGAAACATGCAAGTAAACTGTACTGGAGAAAAACGAAATATTCCCTCGCTAATTTTAACATGTTGGTCCTGACAAAACTGTTTAAAGATTCTCTTTAGGCCTTGTCTGGAATATCATTGTTCCCGACTTCAAAAAAATCAGATTCCTTTACAATCAGCATTTCCTTAACTTATGGATGGGATTATCCTTGTTTGTCCCATTTCATTTAACACATGAGGAATGAATCGACACACTAGTTTAGCTTGAACCCGACACATGACGTGGGCACATTTGTGTAATCCGTGTAAAACCACACAGAATGTTAAATATGCAGGGAGAGAACTGTTTTTGAAACTTACATGCACGGTAAGGTCATTTGGAGGTCAAAACATGGTGGTAGTGTGCTGAAATTTCCGAGTTAATAAAAAACCGTTCCCTTGCTGTACCACAGTTACAGAGATGAGCAAAGCAAAGTTGCGAAGAACATAATTTAACAGAAATAAAACAGTCAGAGAAACAATTTTTACTCACAGATCTTCTGACTTGATCCTGTGTAAAAAGATAACCCAAGCCGTGTCTGCTTCTTTAAATTGGCTTGTCCATTTTGTGGCAATGATTTTATCGTGGAATTTATTGCAAGAATGAAACACCACAGAAGTATACAGTTAGATGACCTTTATTTGATGCTGTTTTTGGTGGGGGTTAATTCATTCACTAATCAATTGTATAAATGTTGGCAGCAAAACCGCAATCTCACTCAGCTACTTAAGGGAAGTGTTATTATAAAGCCTTTTGCCTCAGATATGTATAATGTTTACAGATAAATTAATGCAAAACCGATTGCATATTTATTTCAACATTTTGTACTAATTTTAGAATTATTGCAGATTATGCTTGTGATAAAATAAGCATGCAAAGGCAAATAGGCTAGCTCTCCCGGTACACATACAAAAAACATATAATACTACGTTGCAGATTTTTAATACAGAAGCACGCCTCTACAGGAGTGTGGCCCATTGCAAAAAGCTGCTGTAAAACCCTTCTTACAGAGCTCGGGAGAACATTAACCATCAGCCTGGGAACAGTTGGAGAGAATTGAATAATGGTGCACTGTCTCTGGATCACTATTTATACAGGTATCAAGTCTGCTGGGAGATCCCATCAGTCATTGGGGCATTGTTGAATTCAAACACCGTATGGCACCTTAGTCTTAACAGACTAAAGGGGAAAAGCTAAGTGGAGGAGAATTGACAACCGTCCCTACGTCTGTGACAATGCAATTAGTCCCCGCCTCTCTGGAGCTTTCGTTAATACACAAAACAGCTTCTGTCGGCAGGTTGTAAATACGAGATCATTTTTCACACTTTGTAAATGAATGATACCTCGGCAACATATCAATAAATCACAGGGCGCCTCTCCTACCTTTCTGTTGTGTTTACCTGACACTTCGCACTGTGATACATCAAACAAGGGCTTTCTCTTTGTTCAGTGAGAGATTAATATTATCCACTTGGATTTGTTGTAATATATATATATATATATATATATATCTCGTCAGAAATACAAATCTCTCATTAGTACAGGCTTGAGGCCTGGGGATTCCTTCGGCCCCACTGAAGCACATTGAACATGTGAAAAACACATTCTCTGCCTCATGTCACCCCAGCCCCCTGCGGCAGTAAAGCTGACTGACAGGACATGTCAAGAGTATCGCGGCCCCGTCTGTCAGTCAGACAGGGGTTCTTTATCAAACAAAAGAGTTCCCATAAAATATGTACCCCGCCATTCAACAGCGAGATACGAATTAGCCCCTTTGTTTTCCCAGCGTCATTTGTTTTAACAACTGGAACAGCATTCACCCCCAAATGTGCTTTCCACATGCCTTTAGGAGCATGCTTTCCAGGCAGCAGGGAAACCAAGAAGCCACACACACACACACACACACACACACACACACACGCACATAGACGCACAGAAACACACACACACACACAAATACACACAAACAGACACAAAGACATACACACACACACACACACACACACACACACTCACACACACACTGATCACATGACTGCTAATGATCTGGACAGAGGTGCTTGCACACTGGGGGTGCCTACAGTGCGGTGAAAGCTCATATCCGTTTGTTAATGGCTTTCTTATTTTTACACGCAGCAGGTGGACAGAAACAACCTGCAAACGCGCAGCAGAACCAACGGGCAGGGGCGACATCGTGTCAAATGCAAACGAGGGAGTCTGTCTGAAGTGGGATTTTAGACGCTGAGCCACGTGTGTATATCCCACGGTGCTAGCTGTGGTTAGTACCCGCTTATTAGATCCACAGTGAAGTGACCTGCGTGCTTTCCACGGGGGCCACAGGGTTCCGGCGCAGTAACAGCACATATAGAAAGACAAATGTTAATCACACCATACCTAGCTGTGCATCTGCACCAAAAATGTGTTGAAGATATTTTGCTGGTTTCATTTCTGTTATATGTTTTTTTTCCTTAGGGGTGTTGTTCAGGATCTTGGTTAGCAGAACATTATACACAGTTATAGGAGAATGAAGTACCGCTAAAACACTGACCCAGGAACAGGTTACCTAACCTTGCCCATGGATCCGACCTTCTGACTGATTAAATTTAACTTTTTTACCCAGCATCTCCAGTTCAAGATGAAGGGAGTACATATATGGAAGTTTCTAGAAAATAAAGTAAGGTTTTTCCACCAGAAAATTAGCCAGAGAAAATTAATTCAGAAATAAACACTAGTAAATTCTAGCTCTCGTCAAAAATGACTGATATGGATTTTTAGGTATTAGTATACATAGTTTTAAATATCTGGAATTACAGAAAACATTTGAAGTAATGAATTTTTTTAAAAAATTTTTTCTCCAACCACAAAAAACTACAAAAAAAAAAATGAGACTCACGTGACTCATACAAAGAGGGCTCAAGAAAGACAGATTAAGAAGGAAAGAGAGTGAAAAAGAGGAAAAACGTCAGAAGTCAGGATATTTGACCGTCTCACTTCTCGCCGTTTGTGGAGCCCAGCCCGAGCTTCCGAAATCAATTACCGGGCCTTGGTGGGGGGCCACAGCTCCTCAGTTTAAACACCTGATATGAAGCCATCCGTCATCCAGTAACGTGACAGTCAGAGCCCGCAGCTGCGGCCCGTGCTCTGCGCCGCTCTGCAGGGCCCTGGCCCAGCCTGACTGCACCCGTGATGGACTTGGAGGGGGGAGGGGGTGTGGGTTGATGAACGGGAGGCTGCACCCCTCTCCCCTGACAGGATCCATAGCCCTCCACTGGAGCGTGGAACAGGTGGAGGCAGTGAGAGGGTATGAAAATGAACCATGTGTTGCGGGCATTAGAGACGCGCGTGGCTCGCCACTTTCCATGAATACCAATGATAGCGCAACCTTGAGAGCGCCACTTTAAAACGAATGATTTTGTCTGTGATCTTGAAGAGTCAATAGGGCACATTTGTGAAAAAAGGGCCAGCATTAGAACTCCTTTCGATTTATTCCGTTGAGGTAAAAAAACTAAAACAAAGGCTTTTGTTTCTCGAGAAGAAGCCCAAGTGTGTGGGACAGCAATTTTATTTATGCGCACACAACACGACACACACACGACACACAACACACGACACACAACACACGACACATGAGACACACATGACACGCGACACATGACACACACACGACACACACATGACACACATGCGACACACACACGACATACGACACACATGACACACGACACACACATGACACGCGACACATGACACACGGCACACACACGACACGCGACACACGACACATGACACACGACACACACATGGCATGCAACACACAACACACACGACATGCGACACATGACACACACATGACATACGACACTCATGACGCACGACACACACACGACAAACACGCGACACACGACAAACAACACACGACACACACATGACACACACATGGCATGCAACACACGCATGACACACGACACATGACACACACGACACACGACACACGACACACACATACACACACACGTGACACACAACACATGACAACCATTCACATTAGCTTTTACTCCGCTGCAGGCCCTAGAACAGAACCATTATGCAAAAGGACTGATTCATCAGTGAAAACAATTTGAGGGGAATGAGCCGTTGCATTAGTTTTAATGAGTACAGTTGGGTCACTCCGCTAAAAGTGGTACCATGTAAAGGTCGCCACGGAGACCATCCATTCCTGTCTGCTTTCTTTCACAGTCAGAGGATGACTCAAGGAAACTGCAACAGCTCACAAGATGATTGATATACAGTGACAGCACATTTTCAAGATTCATGAAGCCATTGTTGCAGATAATAATATGACTGTCAAAAGTCGACTTCTTCATTTTTAGAAGGAGAGCTATAGACACATGGTTTAAGGCCAGTGAAATGGTGAATGCAAGGTTAATGAATTTTAATGATCTGGTCTGTAACGATTAACACCCAATGTCGGTGACCATCATGTTTAACGTTGAAAAAGAAGAAGAACAGAGAATTAAACACTCTTATTAAGAGGTCTTGCAAAATACCTGCTTTGTTAACCACACGCATAACAGTGGCTACCACGAAGAGATTAAATTGAAATGCTTGATTAAATCAAGATCAAGTGGTTTTTCAGGAGAGCCGTATACGCGGAGTGTTAACAGTAGGGATATAGACTAACCTCCAGATGACTTCTGAAACACCTTCTGAGAGCCGTCGTATTTTGGCAAATGAGAAACTACAAATGATTGCCAATAATGAGAAAATACAAACAAGAAAGGATTTTTTTCGTAGCAATCTTAATTACCTTCAGTGCAATACAACGTTGGAGAATGTAATGTAAACCTCATTAGTGTCCGTCTCTATGTACATGAGATACTCAAGGTTCTACGGCAGGAAACTATCTAAGGTTAGTTTAAACAAATATTTATTTCCCATTAAAGATATTTCAGAACAAACCAACGTTTGCAATATGCATGGTATATTTAGCTGGAAATATGTTTTATGCCAATGTATTAAATTGCTTTAGCTAATTTCCTTTACACCAGTGCATTTGCAATGTCCGTTTACACTTTAACGTTTTTAAATTACCGCTCAACCTTTAGTAATTCAAATGTCTCTAGGTCACAACCTTGCCGTTTTAGTTCACGTTTCCATTTCTGCCTTCAATGGCGATTCACCAAGGACAAAAATATATATAATTTAAAAAATATGTATAATTTTATTTATTTTTTTACAAGAAAATTATGATCTGTTCTGAGCCTGATCTGTTATCCTGCAGAACACAATAAAATCACAGGTAAAAATGTTTGCACACAATATGGGGTGAAACCCGTCAGACAGTAATTGGGCGATGTGAAAGGGGACGGCGCCGTACCTGAGAGTGCACCGTGACGAGACAACTCAGAACGAGCAGGGGGGCAAGGTTTGACACTCAATAATGTGTCAATAGAAACCATTTTTCCGAAAAGCCTGCCAGCGAAATTATTCTCAGGAGTGAGGTCCTCGCTGGTCACCACAGTAGCAAATGCGTTTGGGACAGCACAAACAGTGATTACTGGAGGAATGGGCCGTCTCTGCTTAACAACTGTTTTAAAATATAGTGTGCACATCTAAGAGGTGATTTTTTCAAAAGACCTCAGAGATGGTTTCATTTTGCAACCAATTATTCAGTACTCTATTTAATACAGAAAATCAGTGACATGCAGAGCAAATTGAGGGACCCCTTCTGTTACCGGCACAAAAATATCTTTGCCCTAGATTGAACTTTTAGAAACACATTATGCAGCCGACTTCAAGGCTTATATCACTTATTCGTAAAAGTTTAACAAAATTTTTTTTACATCTCTAAATTTAAAGACAACCAAAACAAGTCTTCCTTTCCACTGGAACTTTCCACTATTGTGTCACCTATTATGTAACAATTAATAATGGCTAACCAAACCATAAATAACACCAGATCCAGGTCACGTAAATATAAAAACGTTATGACTGTTTGCATGTGTCCCGGTGAATCCCTACACACTTTAGCTGCCTTCGGTAAACAGATATTATCGAATTCCATCTGCTCCACAACGATCAGCCGCGAAAACCATACAGTCGAGTTTTCCCTCTGAACGGAACATCAGGGATTCATTGAATGTTCTGTCACTGGCCCTGGGTTCCAGTGCAAATGCCAGAGGAACATTTCTTGATCGTACCTCTTCAAACCTGGAATGTCTCCCAAGGAACGGGGACATATTTTAATTTACTGGCTGAGGCCTCCGTCATTAAGACGTGGTTGGTTTGCTTGATTTTTTATAATTCAGGGTTTTTAGTTTTTTTTGTTTTAGCTGTCGGCCACCAGCTCCGGTAGACTGAAAGGTGCAGAAACGGCATGAAAGGAAATGTCAGTCGAATTCGTGGAACGTAATTAAATAAAAGGGGCTGGAAAGTGCTTTATGGTAATAATCCACTTAGTAATTAAGTGAATATCACTTCCAAGGGCTGGTGCCACATTTAAAGAGTAATTTGCGAGAAAGATCACACAATAATTGTCCAATCAAATTCAGTAAAAGTGAAAAGAAAGGGGAAAAAAGGACCTGTACAGGATAGGTAAAACACTGCTCTTTTTAACCTACCCTGGTGCGCCGATAACGGCGGTAAGCGTCGGTGAGCGGTGGACTTTCGTTTTCACTCCAAAGGCATACACCGACTTATCACACGAATCAGAGGAGGATCTAGGCCCTGGTCTGTGTAGCACTCTTGTCAACAGCAATGCCTTTGCTTAAAAAGGCAGGTATGGCGTTTACTTGAATTCCTTCATGGGTAAATGTGAGCTCCTAGCTCTTACCTAGCACACAGCTTTTGGTTGAGTCTCACTGGTTTCACGGGCTGTTCTGTAATCAAATACTCAAAATGCTTTTTCTGACACACAGTAACTCAGGCATGGCAATGTAACTCACCCTTCAGATTATGAAAGGGTGCCTGGGAAGATAATTACATCTCTAAAACATCACTAAAGATGAACAGAAACTGCGCTGTAACATCCCCTCTCAGAGGGAGAGGAGAGGACTCACGCATTGCAAAATACATGGAAAGCCTTCACAGATTTACCATGTCAGAGGAGAGAAAGTAGCCTACAGCCTTATTGTCAACAAACAATACAATATACATCATGAGACAAGTGAAATGTATGTAATGTTTTCAATTATGAATATGGTTAAAGCATTGTGGGTTTGCTTACATATTTGATATATATGATTCAGACATATAGGTGGTAGAGAGACATCATGCCACCGTCCAAAATAAATTCCTCAAGGCCTGAGGTTTCTGAATAGTCAAAATAATTTTAATTTTTTTCAAAGAAGACAAAAAACAGGCTGATCGTGATGAACACTGACCCAAAAAATGATGATAAAAAATGGTTAATCAGAGCTTGTGAGACACTTCACCAGTGACAAACCAATCATTCACTCAAAGCTTTTGTTATAAAATTTATGAGAATGGTAATGATATATAATCGGAAACCAAGCGGCGTTCGTCCTCATTAAAAAGCGCCGGGAACCTTTTTTTACTCTGCGGCGGGAATCCTCTCGTCACACGCAGGTTTCAGTGTAACACACTTAGAATGCCACTACAGAAAGGAGATTAAAGCGAGGTGGTAACGGGGACTGCTGTAGTGCTAGACATGGTTCCCACTCTAGGAAAAGTACTGGAGAGCCACGATTTACATTGGACGGGGTGTTGAATATCGGGATCAGAAAAAATACCAAAAACTCCACTTTGGAAAAGATGAAACCTCCTGCTATCATTTTATTTTATTCATATATTATTCCCGTACTACTAAATTGCCTTTAGAAAGATTCTGCCCTTTCCCAAACAAAAAGGGACACTGCCTACTGCACCTTTAAAGATTGTGACAGGGCGAAAACTCTTCAGATGTAGATTTTGTATCAAGTGCTCTATTTGTCATAATTATGTGGTTGTGGGGGATGTCTGGAAAAGGTCTAATCAATCTGATTTAATTAAGTGCAGTCAGTCATTTGAATTGTGCAGAATGGAATTAATAAGCACATTTAAATCTGCATTTTAAACTCTGCTAATTACACCAATTCAAGACACTTACTAGCCTACCATTCGGTCTGTATTTTTCAGTTTTTTAGGGAGAGAGAGAGCGTGAAGATAAGGGTTTATTTTTATTTTTCCTCTTTAAAAAAAAAAAAAAAACATAATTCAGATTTCATTTTCGAGAGAATAAGAAATGTGATTTGTTAGACACAATACCAAGCCAGACACATGGAGGCTTTAAAATTCAAATTAAAAGACCCATTTTGTTGCTCGCCTGCTGTTCTTCACCCTTTAGGTTTTTACACTACTCACCAGGATAAATTTCATTTAGAAGGTAAGCGGTTATATATTCCTGTCTTTCACATCCATGGTCCCTCTTTCTGTAATTCCTGGTGGATCAGGCAGTATCAGGCTGCACAAAAAGAGAGAGCTAAAATCTAATTTTTCACTTTAAGCGATGGAGAGGAGTTTCTTGTCCTCAGTGGTAAAACATTTTATTCGTAGTGGTCTGGCAATTATCCCTTTGTGCATGAAACTACCAGCATTTTTAGTGACATTTATAAAACAAACAAAAAAAAAAAAGTAGGACGAAAGGAATGCTTTATACAATGTCTTTTGGACTTTTTTCTTTGGTCGATGAATGTCTTTCCTAGGAATTATTTTTAGATCTATAAACAGGGTGCCCACAGGGAGCTCAAAAAATATGTTTTGTTCCAAATTTAACCATCTGAAGCTTAGATCTCGCCAAACTGCAACCTTCTTTCATCATATTTACAAGCCAGGTTTCTCTTATTGCTGTGTGCTTGTTACACATCAGGTAAAATCCACAGATGTTCTCAGTATACGTGAGACTGTGCAGGCCAACATGCAGCATCTAAATTCTCTGTTGCTTTCAGATGTGTGGTATGCAAACTTAGACAATGCTGAAATAGATGGTAGAGGTCCGCATTGACTCAGACCCTGGTATGAGGTAGCCCTGGTGCCCCAACACAAGCAAGAGACCGAGGTTTTTGGGCAGAAGTGCCAGCCTCGATGTAATTCCAGTTGCGACAAAACAACCACTGAATGGCAAAAGCTGCTACATGGAAGACACACAAACTGTTTCACTTGTGAAGAAGTACAACCAGGCTCCTCCAGTCCTAGGTGCCCAGGAAGTCGATAGAGAATCTTGTGAGTGAGGAGCAGAGAGAAGCCCCGCCGATTTAACACACCCCAGCCCAGGAAACCGATTCCCGCCATGCTCTCCCGGTTACCTTCTGCCAGTAACATGGATTGGATTCAAGCTGGCAGCTCATGGAGCTCAGTCTGCACTCTGGTCAGCGCCTTTACCTTCTGAACCACCCAGGAGGCCCACCCTTTGTAAAGTCTTTTAATTACACGCACCTGAGTGTGGTCTTGTTTGCCAGGTGTACACGAGAGGCCCTTAGAGAGATTGCCGGGGCCCCATTTGTAAGCAGCCTGTGCTTCTGGGACGGCCTGGGCGTGTCCCTGGGCCGCGTGCCACACAAGGGCTCCGGCTAAGAAAATAACTCCCGTCTGTTTCTGAGCCACAACTACGGTCAGAGTGATGAGGCACGTGACACTCGCGTGAATAGGGAGTAAGTGAGAGCAAGATGTTGACCAATTTACTTCACTCAGTGACTGATGCTCCAGGGCCAGGTCTGTGGTATGTGCAGCTGATGTAGTGGGAACTGGAAAAAAAAACTAACTCCAATATGACCTTAATACATTGTAAAGTATTGCTAAACTACATATACAATACAAGTATTGCTAAACTTCTAGTGAGACAGTAGCAGTCTTCATATTTCTGAGGCCGATCTGATATTTTATTCCTTGTGCTATTCAAAAAGCTGATCACGAGAAGATGTACGTCTTGGTTTTTTTCCGTGTTTTTGTCATTTACCTGCTCTACTTGAGGAACCGAGATAAAGTATTGCCCGTGTATTCAGCGGTGTATATGCGGAGGCAGTTCTGGATAAATCCGCTTCTCAAAGAGACCTGCTGCAGTCTAAGTGAGGCTGAGGAGCCGGGGATCCCGCCCAGCGCAGAAGCCACGGGACCGAGCTCACACAGCACCAGGACTGAACCAACGCGGAGCTGAAACCATAAGCTCCGCGGCAAAGCGTAACATCTGAACCGGAGTCAAAACGTTAAAACCGACTGGCGGAGCGACATGGCAGTCTGAGAGAGTTCCAGTGTGCCTGGCTTTTCGCTTCAGCGGATGACGATTTGGCTAGGACACCATCATCACCGCCATGTGTGAAAGAGAGCGTTTCCAGAGAGATTTTCACTTTGATTCCACCAGGGCCCTTAATGAAAGTTCCTGTTATTGCTCGCTAAATAAAATCTGCTGGGCGTTCAAAAACTATGAGAAACGGTGCCGTGAAGTAATACACCAAAAAATGGGTTTGTACTCTGTTTGCATTCGAAAGCAGCCCCGGTTAGAAGGAAAGATTCTATCCAAAAAATAATTTTAATTTCATACCAGTTTTACAGAGAATCCACTCACGATGCTGCTTGCCAAACAAGGATTCTGATTAAAAGCATTATAAAACACAACACAGTATATAATTATTTATTTAACACTGAGGTAAAAAACTGAATCCTTTCTGACGTTTCACAAAGGCCAACAGCAGACACGAAGTTTGTCACATTAGGGTTGCCTTTATAAATGTTGGACAACACATGCGCAGTTACACATGTTTATGCTTTATTGTGAATTTGAATTGAAATCAATCAGCGTCAATAAATCAGGATCATCACCTGACACATTTAAATAAATTGATGTTATCACTTCACTAAGGCAAAGAGGAACTACAACGAAAACAAATGGGGGAGACCCAACTGGAAAGAAAAATCAAGCCGGCACTTTCCATCTCAGCATCATACAGGACAGTTGCAGGCACCAGAACAAACCTGAAGAGACAGCCAATCGTTAGAGGTCCCTGAAGCCCTGGAAAGGAAACCAAGGGGAAGGAAAATGCTCACTGGCTCTCCAAAGTAGAAAAGTCAAGGTGACTGTTACGACGTCGCGTTTGCTTGAACGATTTCGAGACTGGGTCAAATCCCAAGATCAAAACGTGCTCTTTTATTTTGTTGGAAGTAGACACCTGAGCCTTTTTTGTTTTTGGTCCCTCATCGGCTACTGATGAACAACAGTATGAGTTCCTTTCTACAGCCCTTACAACAACAAAAATACAACAAAACACATTTTATTTAATCCCATTGAATACACGGGCCTTCAATAGCTACCATTATAATCCACTAACAAACTGTAGTAATTAGTGAAATTGGATCAGCGACTTTAGCGAGCAGTACAGTCTCCTAGTACTGGGGCGGGTCTTCCTTGGGTTCGAAAAAATCTGCCAACCCCCAATAAACAGCCATCTGTTTGCCATAAATCCTGCCACTCTTTCTTCAAGAACACCAGATCTGCTGGGAGATTGTGTCCCATTAATTTCATATGAATCTTCCATCACACCTTTTGTCACAAATCTGTGCTACAAAGCAAAAAAATATAGACCTTAAATTAGTTATTGAATTATTTTTTGTAAACACCATTGGAATTTCACACTCGAAGCGCAGAAGTCTTTTGGGTTTAGGAGTTGTAGGGTTTTAGGGTTTGCGTATTAAGGGAAACGGGACTCTTCTTTTGGCACCAAATCATTGTGAAAAGGTGCTCTGACAGAAGCATTGCGGATTTGAACGCAGCCTAAGCTTAATTGCCTCGAAATATCTCGTCACAATTTTCTTTCTTCTCTGCGTGGATCCACGCACTAGTGCACGTGAAATCACCAAGCTCACATAGGGCACCGATCACGCAATCCTGGTCGGCACCAAATAAATAAATAAATAAATAAATAAATAAATAAATTCTCATGCAGATGAACAATCCTAACAAAGGATCCCCCCCCCCCCCCACATCCCCCCAACCTCAGAACTGAGAACAGGTGCAAACGTGTTCATTTAAAATCTCCAGGTGGTTGTTCTCTGGGTTTCAGGATCGCGAGCACCAGGGACAGGAGATGCAAGTCTGATTAAATGACTCCCCTGGGAAACAAGAGCTCCTCTCCTTCATTACTGCAACATTTAAACATGAAGTCCCTGTCCTTTTTTTTTGCCTCAATTCCACGTTTCCCATATTACTGGGCTTTTTCCGTGCCTTCATCCCATGGACGAAGTATTAGCCCGTTGCTCGATGCGTCTGTGGTTGTGTGCGGCAGGAATCGTACCTATGTACTGCAGAAAGTCCCCTGGATAAGACTGTCTGATGGGAAAATGAATAATAATAATAAACTATTATGATAGTAATAATAAACTTCATTGTCCACTCACTTTTCACCTTTCACCAGAGATGCACAAGACACAGGACCGTATTAGTCTGTCTGCAACGAGTCTGCAAGATCTGCATTTTGAGCTGGCTATTTAAAAAAAATCCCTGATTTTGTTGCCCTGCCCCTATTCTTACAGGAGCGCACATTGTGTGTACATACATATGTCTGGCCTGATATACACCAGTATTCTGAAATCTGTTAGAAATGCGCTGCATTCCGGAAGAGGCCTTCTGAGATGAAAACGTGTGGCTCTGTGTATTACGTCAGAAGAGGGTTTTTTTTTTTTTTTTTTTTGGTATTTTATAATATAAAACAATCTTTTATGCACACTAGATTTCCCTCGTGGTGAATTTCTTTTTTTTGTTAGAATTCGAGAGCCTGAATTTAATCAGCAGCAGTCAAATTGTTTTCTGTTTGTTCAAGTGAATCCTTGAGCTGGGCTGCATTTTCCTGTTTTTCAGTGTGTCTGCCCATTCAGTCCTTTTGACTTGAAAAATTCCACAATGCAAAGAAACTTGTTTTGTTTATTGCACACACAGGGTCATCTTGTTACGTTTTTTTAGTGTGTGTGAGTGTGTGTGTGCGCGTGCGTGGCGGTGCGGACTTGGTGATGTAAATCAAATTACTCATTATGCTCAGATACCTCATATATTTACCACAATAGCACATAAGAACAAAATACATCCCCTCTCTCGTGGCTCGTAGTGTTTGCATCCAATGTTGTTTGAGACCAATGTTGTGCCAATGTCGTGCCAATGTTTTGATCCACATTTCCTGCCGAGGAGCCCTTTTAAAAAAAATATCAATATTTTGCACCAATTGCCAAAATAAACAGAGGTGGTAAGAACCTTTCAAAAGCCTTTCTGGACTCGCTTTGAATGGCCAATCAGATGACAGGCGTCATTACAAACGACCATCTTCCACAAACTGAAAAATGTTTCTTTAAATGTGTGGAGGCCAAAGGCGAGATCCCCGGCCCTTTTCCCTTATGGCATTTCCCTTATCCCATTCAAAATCCCCGGCCTGAGACCATATGCTCCAGCCCTCCGCAGCCACAGTCAGTCTAAGACTGACACCGGGGTAATTAAGCCCAAATTGATTTGAGAGAGATCCAGTCCTCTACTCTGGGTTATTAATCATAAATAGCGATATAACCTCCCAGACTGAATCAAGGAGCATGTTATTGGTCCCCTGAGGAATGGGAGGAGGGGGGATGGGGGTCAAAGGGCCTGTGACCCAGATGGGATGTAGCAAGCCTGCCCGGTGGGACGCCACCAGGCAGCTGCCACTTACCCCTTAACCGCCTCCACTCCAGAAAAAAACAGGCACGGGCCACCAACCAATCCCGGCGAGGTGTACTCATTGTGAAAACGTCCTCCAATCAATAATCATTGGCATTCAGGAAGGGGGAGAGAAGAATAATGAAGCGGCCACCCAGATGAGACAGCTATGAATTGAAAAGCTAGCCAAGGCTAATATGAGCTTTCTTTCAGCTTCTCTAATGAATTTTTGAATGCGGACCAGGGGCTTGTGTGGAACAGCCAGTTGCTTGGCAGAGGAGTGCACCAGTCAATGTTTATTGAAAACAACGGCAGTAATACATTTTGGTTCCTTAATTAGAAATATGTTTTAAGATTCTTACGCTCAAGCGTTCATACAGAATGAGTGTATTTTCCCATATGACCACCAAAACAAAGTTAAGCAACCATCAGATCGCATTCAATGCCTTCTAAAATGTGACTACAAATATGGATATCTATCAAAAGCAGAAGTACAGTGCGAGCTGCATGCGTGCGGTTTCCCAATGAGTTAGTGTTCAGAATCAGGAACCAAGCTGCACAGATATGAAATGCATGCATCACAGGGGTGTTCCTGAAATTCATTTGGAAATGTGTGCACTGCACAAAAACTGCAGAGAGTGCTATGTTTTCGGGATTTCGATTCCGCTGGAGGTGTCGCCTAGAGCAGAAGAAGAGAAAATTAAAACAAGACGTGATAAAGAGCTGTGTTTTTGGGGACAGCTGTTCAGAAAAGACAGCTCTCGGAAGATAGACAGGTTAGTAATGAAAGGATTTCTGCTGAAAGGATTACGCACATATCCTTTTTCTGTGTGGATATTTTGGGTTCATTTCCTTACTGGGTGGGAAAGTACATGGCGAAGGCGATCATTCGGTTCTTTTAGGTGCAGTAAATTCACGTCCCGACCTGGCGTGGATGAAACACAAGCAAGATGACACAGCATGGGGAGGGCACTCGAGGGACGCGTTTAGCGGGGGCTGGGGGCGGGGTGAGACTTCTGCCGAGAAGAATGACGTATGGGTATATGGGGCATTGTTTTCCGTTGGGCTTTTGCATCCACTAATCTCGGCGCCCTTGTTTAGCGTATCGAGACAGCTGGATTTCAAGTTCAATCAGGACCTGTTTTTCTCTGTTTTTTTCCTTTCCGCTGTCTTTTTCAAAAGCCCTGTGCTCAGAAACTTTGCAGCAAAATAACTTTAAGGCAGATCAAAGGGAAGGTAAAACAAACACTGCTAGATCTTCCAGGAAGACCCGCACCATTGCTCTTATCAAGGTCAGAATCAGAAGGAGCTAAAGAGGCTTTCTTAATTAGCGCTAGCTTGATGTGAACGAACGGTAGAATGCTAACCAAGGGATGGTTACAATACCACTGGTTCTGTTTTTTTAAGAGGTGTATCGGTCGGTCCTTGTTGCTCTGGTGACCCATATTCGTTTCCAAGCTAATTGTTATCATTTGAGATCATATGACTTTTTTAGTTTTTTAAAGAATTTTAGTATTTTTTAATGACAGATAAAAAAAACCCCATATATATATATATATATATATGTTTAAAAATTTAATGTTTATTTCAGAGCCAATCTATAACATGCGCATTATAGAGTTAATTTATTTACTTTGCCCTCTCTTGAGGCTGGTCCGGTTTTCCATCCTCCACTTGTTTGAAGAATAATGGGCTTAGTGTGTAACTTCCAGAGTACGCGCATTAATATTTAAAGGCATTTAAAGCCATTAGACGAGTTGTGGGAATGGTAAAAGCGTGTTTTTTCTTTTTTACGTTGTAAAGTGAGTGAGTCATAATAGGTTATCTGTCTGTTAAGTAAACAGCGCCTCTCCGAATGCCTGGCGTTCCGTGGATTCCTGGAACACGGCTGGAATGGTGGCCAAGCAGTGTCTTGCGTTAATAAGTAACCGCCGCCCTTAAATGGTCATTCATTTTTTAAGTCTATCACTTTAGTATTTTTAGACAATCAATTATTCAGAATGCAGGATCTGTCTTTTTCAAGCCGCCAACATTTGCTTCTATGCGTGTGTGTGTGTGTGTGTGTGTGTGTGTGTCTGTTTGTGCACATGTGAGTATGTGTGTGATTGCATGAGTAAATTCCTCTGTGCATGTGTACGCAGGTTTGTGTGTGTGTGTGTGTGTGGGGTCACACGGATGTGTGGGTCTCCAGCTTTCTCTTGGCCTCAGAAAGCACACATCTGTACTCAAGATCCCACATCTGGATCTCACATTTTCCCACCATAACTGTTCAGGGAGAGTCTCATTGTGACACACAGGCCCAGTACTTATTGAACATTCCGCACTTTCCAAGCGCTATTCTCTCGCCTGGTTTTTGTGACATGTGCTTTCGTACGCTGGCCATCCAAAATGTGGCAGATATTCAAGTCCTCTGGTTTATTGGTCAAGGACTTAAACCTCCTCAGGCGGGAAGTAAAATTTATCGAGGCAAGCTTCCAGCTCCGTTTAGCCCCTTTTCACCTAAAGCAGATGTTTGCGAGGAGCCATTCCAGATAGCCCGCCTTTGGAATACTGACCTCAGGAACTCCGTAATTGGGGGGGAAATCATTTGCTGTGGTATACACAAACGCAGCCTGAAAGACCGACTCGATTAGCGCAAAGCGCCTGAAATGAATTAGCAGATCACACAACAGGAAATGTAACCCGATATCACAGGCGAAACGCCAACCTAATGTGATCAATGCGTGGGCAGCGTCCTTGTGATCCATTACTTCTGTACCATCGTTCAGAATTCACTTTTAATTTACTTCAGTCCACACGAATGGTTTCTCTTAAATAAGAGTCAGATTAAAGAAAAGATTACTTGGTTCCCTGAATCCTAGTAATCCCACAGCATCCTCATACTGAGAAGACAATAGAAATGCTAATAGACACAATTTTGTTTTCTACACACGCACACACACACCAGCAACAGAACCTGAAGATTCTTCATACCAATTCTGTATGGCACTCTCCCTCTCTCTGTTTATATATCTAAATTCTTTTGATTACCCTCCTTTCGTATTCAGAGTTAAAATCCACGTATTCCCCAAGAGTCTCGCCTTAAGGAAGGCATTTCATCTCAGAGTCAAGGAAGGCAAAGACGCTCTGTTTATGGAACCCGTTTCATTCTCTCCCTCTCAGAGTCAAAAACACCCCAGGCAATGGTCCCGAGAACCCTCGTGGTTGGTCCAATAATGTGGCAGACGGGTCGAAAGGACAGATAGCCACACCTTTTTAAATGAAGGCAGTGGACGCTCATGTGGGATTGCCTCTGACACGTGCTTTCACTCAGAATTGATTGGATTTCGCCTTTGGTTTGACTAAAGCATGCCGCCGTCTCTCAATCACGTGCTCTGGCCATCAAACTAAATGTATTACATAGAGAGCACAGTCCTCGAGTCCCCGCAATCTGTTTTAACCATTACCATTAGTTAAAAAAAAAAAAAGGCTAAAAAAAAAAAAACCCTCGCTGGCAACTCACACAATGTTAGAAATGTGAAAACTATTAAGTCCCGGGACAGAGAATAGCCTGACATATTCCTTTGTAAAGCTCAAGTCTCCCTTTCTTGTTCTCTCTTTTCCACATCTTGGATTCCCCAATCTCCTTTCTTTCATATTCTGTGCACATAAGCCTTTCTCTTCTCTATATTCTCCGACACTGACTGGACTACCTGCCCACAGTGAAATCTCATTCCTGCCAGTCAAATACTTGTCCTTCAGGGGCGTGCGCGAACGCGCTTCTTCCCTGCTTTGCATATCTTCTGTTGTCAAGATGAAAAATAAATTGTCTTATTCTGACTGATTACCCCTTCTTTGATTACCCACTTTCTTCTCCCTTGCAGACAGCCCACCAGCCAGTTCATAAAATATTAAAGGGCTACGATGACTATTGATGCTGTCAAGGAGCCTCATGGATTTCTTCTGTCGTCAGGAGAGCACTGCTTGTACGCTGCCACCCTCTGAACCCCCAGCTTCACCCACTCCAGCTGTTAAAACGATTCGTCAAGGGCATTAACGGCCAGGGTTCAGGCTCTGAGAAAATGTCTTTATTTCCAGGCACCAGAAGCGCGAGGCGGCAAACGAGCCCCTTCAGAGACGGAGTTAACATAGCGCCCAGCAGAGCAACGATGGAGGGAAGGGAGGACCGGGGGTCAGAATGGGGTCAGAAAGCACACACCGCGCCCTGTTCCAACAGGAACAGCAGGAACGGTTATGAAAGTGTTTCCCCCCTGAGGGTGGACCGATCGTGGTCCGATTGTGGTCCGAACGTGGTTTGACGCTCAAAACAGTAATTTTTTTGGATCTTCCTACTATTGCTACTGTTATTACTATACCGGAAAGCCTTCAAATTTGAATCAAATTGTTATTACGTTTGTTATTTAAGCAGTTAAGGAATCAGTGGATTGCAAGTGACAATGGCACTCACGTACACAACACTTTTCACTCTGACTCGATATTAAATAGGTGTGATTTTTTTCTTCAACAGAAACACTTAGGTTTTATATTATCATATGGGTAGCGATATATGAACAAGGCCAGCTAAACCGAATACAAAATAAACACATCTCAGGGAGTGGTTTTGTCAAAATGAAACAAATCTGTCATCTTTTTCTCACACGGCTCCGCTCCCAGACAACCTTTCTCTATACATCTGCAATACCATTCACTGGGTCCCTCTCTGGGCTCTTGGCAATGTGCTCATTGATGACAAGAGCGTTCCTGGCTCACTGTGCAATGTTGATTGAGTGAAGGTAATTGATTAATCAGATCATTGACACGGCGGTCCGGCCTGCCAGAGAACACTTAGAGCCAGCGAAAACAATTGGTATCATTTGAGATTTTCCAGACAATCCGAAACCATTAAGCACCCACCCTCCACTGTTTTTCCAAGTGGTGTCATACCCGGGGCAACCTCAGCACAGCAAGGACACACTTGGAGAAAACGCACAGCGGAATTGTGATGCGTGAAAGGCAAAGAAGGCGACGCAAACGAGCATCGAGTCGATAAACACGTTCGGCCCCAGGATTCGAACAAAAAGCGGCTCATCCCGTTTCCCCGGCGCTCGCGCGCTCGCAGACTCGCTTTGGCGGAGACGGCCGATAAGTCAGGGAGCGTCGGAGAGGCTGCGGCCCATCCCGGAGATTTTAGCTCCACTACACTGTTGGTTACGCCGAGACGCTGGAACACAGGTACAGTAATTACGGGAGATTGATTTACCGGCCAGGCACCACCCACATTCGGAAGCGGTGGCAGAGCCGGGGCAGGCAGCTGTGCAATGCGTCGGGTTAATTATGTGAGCGGGCCGCTCGCTAATAGAATCTCGCCGCGTGTGGCAGATGTGTGGTAAATCATGCAGATTATTAATTCTGGGTCCCCTCATCGGGTGCGGCAGCACTGCAATGTGGCTAGAGAGGAGCTCTCTTTCTGGTCTGTTGGCCATCGCCACCTTCATCTCAACTGTTTACACCGGAACAGGAGGAATGGCATAGGCCTGGGAATGCACAAACTGTATACACACACATGCACAAACGCGCACACATATGAACAGACGTGCACACATCCGCAAACACATACACAAAAATGTGGAGGCATGCACTCATGCTAATAAACACATTCACACATATACCCATACACACACTCAAACACAAAAAACACACAGGAATGCACAGAAACACATGCATACACATGCGTACACGCAAAACACGAATACACAGACGCACGAACACGCACGCCCAGGCACACGCTTGAACTTACAGCCCATAATCAAAGGTGCGCAGTTCTTTGTATCAGATACCCTGTCCTTCTTTTTTCCTCCCAAACAATTAAACACCGATTTTGCATGTCATTAATCAGCAGGCTACACGGCAAGATCTAATTCATATCTGTCAGAAGCAATGGGCAGAAACTAATAGGAAAGTAATTACAAAAAGGATCCCTGTCATGCAGACGATCATATGCTTTTAATAACACAGCACTGACTCTGGGGCACCAGGACATCGTTTGTGTGGATCCCCTCTGGCTGAAGGAGAAAAGAAAGAGCATTTCCAGATCTTTTGTTTGGGGGGCACGGACTAAATTGTAATGTCACATGTTTCCCCCTGAAAATGTGACATGAAATTTGCCACTTTAATGAGATCAAACTGACCAACTGTAAAACAACGGTTGGGAAAACTGTTTAAGCCTAGCATTGAGTTTAATGCCTGAGTTAAGGATAGATTAAATTAGATATGATTAGGGTGTCTCAGGGGCCATTCCGATACCTGAATAGCAATGTATGATATTTTAGCCAAAATGTGCAAACCATATCATCTTCCATTTCATCTTTTGAAATAGATTTTGAGTCATTGTCTTTCAGACATTTAATTACATGCACAAAAATTGCATTGTGTTGGCAATGAGGCACAAAACAATATCAAATATGTTGGTTAGCACGTTAGCTGTAGTCACATTCAGTTTTAGATACCTCTGCAAACGTAAGGTCTAGTCAGGTAATACAGAAATGACAACCGCTGCATAAAAGGCCAAAACAGAAAGACCGATACACAGCCTATAAACTAATTTACTGGTCTATGATTCTGAATGGAAGACTAGAGGAATATGTGTCCCAGGGACCCACCTTGAACAAGCTAAACAGTAGCTTACTTTATCTAGCCTGTGGTTCTGTCTCTCTAACACACAGACATACACTCATTGAAATACTATCCCGGCAAAAGAGTTATGTATCATCTCAGTAGTAAAAATCCAAGGATTTAGAAGGGTAGGGCAGAAGACTTACAACAAGCAAATTCCTTTCACAATGCAGTACCGTACGTTGGACTAACATCTAAATGACATTTTTTTGAACGTACGGGACCTCCAGAAGCATCACACTCAAATGATAGAGGAGCGCAGACACTTGGAAAGCCGTGAACCTGTTGACGCAACTTCCCAGATGAGCTCCGAGGGGCCAGAGAGGAAAGTAACATAATCACAGCCACATGTAATGGCCTATAGTGTGGAGCAAATGTTCCTTCACAAATAAACTTGCTTTATGACTCATGGTTAATGGTGGCGAGCTCCGGTTTCCTTTTAAAGTGTTCCCTGGAAAACAAGTAAATAATCATACTCAGCCGTACTTGACTCGCCGGCTTACGGTGACATGTGGTTTTTATTAGCGTCCTCAAACCAGATAAATTAAATATTGTTTCCTTAAAAAAATTTTTTGTGTCATTCGCACAGATGTGGCGGTCATCTGAGGTGAGTTTAAGAATTACACCCAGCGAGGATTTACAGTCACCGCAAAAAGTTGTGCTACTATTGTCTCGACCGCTGCCGGCGATAGCAATACACGAAAAATAATGATATCAGAAATATCACATTATCGTTGTTTAAACATTTCGGATTTAGCAGGGATTCGTTGCATGGGAGCCACGCCAATGTGAGAAATATGAGAGAAACTACCGGAGTGCTCAAACAATCTGGTTGTTGTTTTTTTTTTTTTTGTAGGTCTTTGTCTTTTTATGTAATTCACTATAATAGCCTGAAAGGTTAATATTTTCATTGATTGTTTGTATTGTACAGCAACTCAGCTATTGCTCAGCGGTTTAATTAACGTGCAGGATGTTAAAATATCGGTCCTACAGTAAGTTCTTAATCCAATTCTATCCGCTTAGACCACTTCAAATGCCTTCTTTTGATTTATTGTCGGCATTAAATGGCAGAAAATAATTCACAGGATCCTGTTTGTTGAATACATTTTGCTTTGCGAGCCATCAGGTATCGTCTTAATAATGAAAAGTAAGTTGCAGTTAAAAGTTAATAGCCTTAGGTTAAGGTAAATGGTTAATGTGGGGTAAATGAGCGTAGAAAGGTCAAGCCTTCGGTCACGGTGTCTATGGGCACCGCCAAAGAAGCAAGCGTCGGGGCTGTCTTGTGGTGTAAATAACCCCCCGACAGATGTTGAAGATTGAGTTTGGTATGACAAAGTGTGAAAGCACCTTTTCCATTCCGATTTTGTTATGTCTTAAGACGATAAATAAACATCGAACGCAAGAATGCGCGGTGAATGCACTGTGCTCAAAAAATACAAGAACACAGGTTAAAACGGTGAACGTGCGTGTTCAGGTTGCTTTGTGTCATATACCACAACTGCTGGTGAAGAAGCATTTTCTTTGTGAACATTATATACTTAGTTGTATTAAACATATTCCAGAATGCTTAAAGAACACATTAAATTTAAGCAGCATCTGTGTACAAGGCTACATTGCGGGTTTGTAGCTCTCTGGGACAAAGTGTTGCAGTGATGTCAGCGGTCCCTGGGGGTCTGAAGAACAACAGGGCAGTATAATAAAGAGGACAGGATGGTCAACGATTGGCAAGGAGGGGCCTTGGGAGTTGCACCCATAATTGCTCTGCCACAGCTGCTGGAAAAAGGACATTTTTGGTGGGTTGGGGTGCAAATTAGGACCAAATTTTTACTTTGTTGACTGTATTGCTGTAATGGCTGTGAGCCACAAAGAGTTAAGGCGGGCACTTTGCTTCCACTACGCCGACTCGTTTGAGTTGATGGGCCAGCCGATTAGCCGATTAGCCGATTAGCTTAGCGCGTCGCGTCTGTGACGCCCACCTGCCACAGGTTGCACTGCGTCTCCCTGAGCGGAGACAGAACCGCTTGGTTGGGTCCTCGTGAAGCGCAGGCTGACTCTCACTGCTTCAGGTACCGGGAGTTTCAGCGCAGCACGGCGATGCAGATCGAACCGCTACGTTAGGCCCATGATGTGTGAACGCTCACCGAATGATTTCGGAAAAATGTTCCCAGGCGACAATTTCAGTCATGCAAGGCACTATCTTCTTTTGAAGAATAAGTAACATTGTGAAAAACACTCCAATTTTGATGAAATATGATAAGATTTTTTAAAAATCCGGACAGCAAATTTATATGACCAGTATCCTAGTATAACAGGTTACTGAGGTCGTAATGTGCTGCTTTCCTCAGTATTTCACTTAAATATTTTTATATTTTACCGTGAGACCACTTCAGTGTGATTCTGCATACTCGCACAGCCTTCACTGAACTGGGGTCAGTTTGCTGGTCATCCTGGATGCCTGCTGCAGTGGTGCTGATGCACTGCAGAGCTTTTTTCGGGTCTCCACATTCCCATTGTACAGCAGGGACCTTCGACCTTTGAGTTGACCAATCCTGGACCTGGGTCAGGATGGCTCAAACGGTTACTTGGATTTGACATGTTTTGACGCTTATCTGCTTTAAAAAAAACTCATTTAGTTGTCCTTTAATTGGTCATTTTAAGATCTATTTGTACTTTTGCTTAAATATAGTCTTATCAGGCTTGTATCGGCATTAAACACTGCTCTACCTTAAACAATACACTACCTTAAACACTGCACTGCCTTAAACACTGCTCTGCCTTATACACTGCACTGTTTTTAAACACTGCACTGCCTTAAAACACTGCTCTGCCTTAAACACTGCACTACCTTAAACACTGCTCTGCCGTATACACTGCACTGCTTTAAACACTGCTCTGCCTTAAACACTGCTCTGCCTTATACACTGCACTGCTTTAAACACTGCACTGCCTTTAACACTGCACTGCCTTAAACACTGCTCCGCCTTAAACACTGCTCTGCCTTGTTCTCAACACCGCATAGCCTCTTTTCCTCAAAGGACACCAGACCGACGTGTGCTCAAAGCAGATCTAATGTATGAAGTGTTGTGTTGTGTGGTAAACCTGGCATAGCAGAGCATTTTCTGTAATGTTTCAGAACTTATACAGCCTTTAGCTTATCGTTTTACATTGACACTGGCCACCCCATGTCCACCACCATCTGACTGTTAACTTTGACTGTCGGTTAAATACACTTCGGGAGAAAAATCTTTTTAAGATTAGAGACTTTAAGGAATGCAGAAGAGCCGCAGTTTGGGTTTGTGTCGGTGGCTAGAGATGCCAGTGAGAGAGAGAGAGTGAAATCGGTGTCCCGGGAGAACCGGGGAGAGATTGTTTGACTAACCTATGGCGAGACGTAATCAATGCAACGTGACTCTGAAAAGAGGTGCCCATATCTGTGCTCCACGAACAGAATTAATCTGAGCTCATGGACACAACGGAGCCTACATTAACAAAATTAAAAGGCCTTCAATCTGAGATTTGTTCCATATCCTATCATTGTAAATGCAGTTTCTCTATAGCTGACTTTCAATATCCACCCTTAGCTGAGTGGAGGTTTAGTATTGAAACAATTCTTAACTAATTATTCGGTCCATATGTTTTTTTGTTAGTTTGTTTTTTTAATTATTTTTATTTACACATTTTATCACCAAGATTTTATTTTGTAGTTTATGTTTTGCAGAAATGATAAATATTTACTCATGTTCGTAACACCCCATTCATAATTATCGTCACCATCCTGCAGCTGGTTCTACAAAAAGCTAAAGTATCCTAGTTTTGTGGTCAGAACTTCCATGTAAGTGGAAAAACAGTTGCATTGACAAAACAGACTCTTCTATGACTCAGTGTTGCACAATATCAATATTAATACTATTGGAGAGTTTGTAGCACTGCTTATTTAAATAAACATAGCCATGTATTTGTTAAAATGAATGTAACATAAATCTTGGTTACATTGTCATGGTTTTAAGTGTTTATGGCCATGATCCATGCAATTAAAAATCCAACAGTAATATTCCAGATCTGAAAATACACACACAGTCTTACACACACACACACACACGTGCAGACAATCGTAGACACACTCACTAACACAAACACTGCACAGACAAGTGCAGACACACATGCTCACAGACACACACAAATACAACACACACACATATAGATGCACACACACACACTCACACACACACACACATAAACACACATACAGAAATACACACACTCGCAGACACAAACAAGCACATATGCATGCACACACACGCACACACTCACACACACATAAACACACATACAGAAATACGCACACTCGCAGACACAAACAAGCACATATGCATGCACACACACACACACACACACACACACACACACACACACACAAAAGATCACTCTGAATTCAGCTGCCTAGGGAGACGTTACGTGTGTTCCTCCGAAACCCTGCTGTGTTTTAGACTTCCCTGATTGGGCGACAGCAAGGCTCGCTTGGCCAGGTACCAACTCGAACAGCTATTTTAAGCTCCTTTCCCTCGTTTTAGTAGATAGCAATAGCAATTGACACAGATGTTGAAATTGGGATTTCCCTCCCCCCGTCTCTCTCTCTCTCTCGCTGTGCACCTGTGCATGCTTGGTGCCAAACTCCTGTTGTGTCTAAATGGGAGGTCCAAACATTCCCCGCGCTTACAGCATGAAAGCAAATATCACATTATTACTTATTATGAACAGACTCCAGGGTGTTTTTATATGCCTTTGGATGTGAACCAGTATCTAAATGATGTAGGGGGGGTCACACAGCAAAAAATAATGCAGCAGTCTGAACCAGTGGGATAATCGTCACGTGAGAACAGTTAAACAGGCTGGGATGCCAGTACAGCTGAAAAAGAAATTAAAAGGAAATTAAACGCATAACAATTGAACCAAAAAAGGATAAGAAAAAGAAAGAGATAAGAGATTTTTTTTTTCGTGGAATTGCGTAGATAAAAGCCCAGAATCCAGAAGCCCAGAATTGCTTTTTGCTTTTTTGACTTCCTTGTCTCAACGTGACTTTGCCGTGGCACGTAGTTGTATAAAGAAACAAAATTGAGTCCCCACCAATAGCTGTGACTCCTAATTTAATTTAAAGACACGGCCTTGGTTTATACAAAACCACTGAAAATGAAAACTGCTGCTCCTTCTTGATGGTAGGAAATAGGAAGTTTGGAAGACACCTAAAAATACCTTTTTATTGTGCTGACTTCTGACTTTTTTAACGCATATGTTTGGATTGTGCTTCAAAATAGAATATAATGTGATTATGTTTCAGTTTGCCCTGGTGAACACAAACGTGAGCACAAGTGTTGTCAAAATGGCTAATGAAATTAAATTTTGATAATATATAACATATACTACAGTACATTTTCTTTCCGTTCTAATCACAGGAAACTTGGATTCCTTATTATATCCGCGGTGTGGCAGTGGTTCCGTGACTGTTCAGCTAAGAGTCGTTTTTCTGTGGAGTGTTAAAAACAGTGACGGTAGAGGCCATTGGATGGCCACGTGCTCTGCGCACGCACTGAACAGATGGAAGTGAGAACAAGACAGTGAAATGGGGTGGGGGGGACAATCCTTTGTTCTTCCCGCAGTGTGTCTGCAAGTCTGTTAGCACAATTTCTCTCTCTCTCTCTCTCTCTCTCTCTCTCTCTCTCTCTCTCTCTGTCTCTCCCCCTCCCTCTGTGTCTTCCCATCTCTCCTTTTTTCATTGTCTTAGTCAGACCCATATCCCTAAAGCAGTTCCTCACTGTGGTGCACGAAGGCCCTCTGCCTCGGTCGCAGCACAGATGTTTCAAGAACATTCCATTACACCTCCATGTCGTTATGGCTAATGGCTTCGCCTGGGTGAAGGCTGCCTGTGCGTCCCAGCTGCGGATGGGCACGACTCCCTCCCTCGGGTCCGTCCCACGCCTTGCCTGCCCTGCCTGGCGGGCACACAACACTGGGGAAAAACCTGCTGTAAAACCAGTCACACACACACACACACACAGAGTTAGTTTTTAGATGGTGAGAGTGGTACGCATCGCCCATGTTGACCCATAAGAGTGATCTGCCAAACTAATTTATCTCTTTGCAGTCCCAATTGTTCAGCCCATAGAATAAACCAGAAGTGTCTGGTTTATGTCTGTGACATTGTTCCTTTTAAACCTTTTTGTATGCACACTCTCTGTCTTACCATTGGGTTGAGTTACAGAAGCTGAAATAAATTCCCCACAGTTACACACAAAATAAGCTCCATATTCCTCATTCCTATAACGAGGAAAGAATGCGGCCAATATCCTGATCTTCCTTTGTGTGAACTCCTATCCAATACGTACAGTTAATAAGCAATGCATATCTACCAAAATCATATTCAGGTCACAATATTTGACTAATATTTACACACGATGTCTAGCAAGCACTGGATCAGATGCGCGGTTTGAGAATCAGGAACAGCCATAACGATGTGACAGTTGTCAGTTGACAAGCGGCGGTTGGGCCTGGGTTCGCAGTTTACGCCGATGCTTGCTTCGAGACATATGTGTGGCGCATATGTTTCTGCGGTTCTGGCAGTGTCGAAATGAAAACAACCTGAGAAGCACTCGGCGGCGGGTCTCACCAGCCTCGCTCGCTTTGTAAGTGGACGGATTTTCTGAGCACCGCGCGGGTTTAAAAAACGACACTGACGGAAGGAGGCGCCATCCTAAGGCCGCTCCATCTCGGAGAGAGAGAGAGAGAGAGAGAGAGAGAGAGAGAGCGTCGGCATCACGTTCGACGCGGGCGACAATCTGGCGCGAAGGTGCTGATCAAAGACAGCCTTCACACTCCCTCTCTGCATTCTCTAATTACGCCATCTGTGTCGGGCTTTCTCCGGAGCGCGGGTGTGGCTCTGTCAAACGCAGCGTGCCGCTGGGACGGCACCGGGGACTAAGCGTCAACCCCCCCCCCCCCCCCCCATAACAGCCGGGATTAAACGGAGGGAGCGCCGTCACCGCCAGCCGTGTCCATGGAGAACCTTGGCCAATTGCGGCTTGTGATCGACGGGTGGACAATCCTTCAGCTTAAAACAATATGGTGCAGAAATGAGCCAATAGAATGAAGTCTTTATTCATCTGGAATTGATTTGGTCTCATACCTTTTAAATAATATATCCTAGATATTACCCTTCTGACATGTTTATAACTATGCATGTACTTTTTTTTAATTATGCCTTATTTGCATATAGTCCGTTTTCAAATGGCAGTTTTAAATCCTTTCTGTCAAATGAAACAAAAGCCCTGTTCCAACCTGGATAGCCTTGTGTTTGTTTAACCACAAGACAGCGTGTTTTCCGATGATTAAGGCTCACCATTCGTTGTCTTATAAAGGTCACAGGTCACGGTTTAAAGCAAGCCAGAGTGCATGCATCTGCATTCACAGGCTGAACATTTCATTATCCTGGGTTACAGGCGCCACACACCTTCGTCCAGGTTTCATCACGACGCATACTTTTGACCTGATGGCTGCGTCATTGAACTTCTCAGCCAATCATCTGTTGGCATTCAAAACATTGGTAAGCACATAACCGTACATTACAATGTAAACAGTCCTGGAGAATTACGCATTAGCGTTAGTCTTTGCATGTTCTATGTTCTTTAATGCCAACAGCAATAATGGCCATACCTACTTATGGATGGTAATGAATACAAATAACTATCATGTGAATATTAACATATGCTTTTGAATGCCATTACATGACTTATGTAGCCCACCGTAGGTTGCCGTGTGTGTTTACTAAGTTAATCCAACTGGAGCATTGTATATTCTCGTACAGATGATGGTTTTGTAGAGTTTATTTCTGGTAGTAATGCATACAACTTTATTTAATTTAGACATCTGACCATTATTTCTGGGATTTAATGTATTTTAATCATTTTCAAATATTTTCTAAAATACCACTCGTGTAAAAAGCCAAGTATAATGACACGATAAATTATAGAGGGGGAATTGGGAGGGTTGTTTAAAAGATGCAATTACAGTGGTTACCTGGCAACGGACAAAATACATTAACATGTCTAACAGAGGAAGTAACATTGCAATATTCACTATAAAGAGCCACTGCCTGTGTTCACGGTTGTGTTTTTGACTAGCTTTGTGACACATACAAATGACAGAGGTTCTGATATTTTCTGACTTACGTGATACGTGCAGCGGCAGTTGCTAAAAACTAAATGTATTCTAATAAAAAAATCCTTTTGAAAAGGTTTTCATCTGCTCGAGTAAAGCTGATCAAAAATGCATTTTAATTCAACAGCTTAATTTGGGAGTTTTTATTCCCACCGCAAAATGTAGCTGTGACGACTTTTTTTTGCACATAATGCTGTGATTGCAGATAACCAACAGCAAGGAAGATGACATATTTCTGCAGACGTGTCTCCCGTCCGACCGCAAGGCTAGTGTTGCCAGTCAGCAAAAACTGGAGAGGTACCGACAGTCACAACAAGCCGACGTTCGCACCTCCATCCCCAGGCGGACGCGGCTTGTGCAGGGTGCGGAAGCGTGCGGAAATTCCCTGGCACGGCCAGCGACCTGAGCGGCAGATGAGCGGAGGCATTTCTGACTGGAAAGAAACGGCCCACAAATTCTGCACCCCCGGGGACCCAGGTACGCCCTGGGGACAGCTGCCCATAATCAATCAGACAAAGCCGTGACAAAGGGGGTTGGAGGTGGGGGGGTTTGTGCCGGGTTGGCATTTTGCCAGCATCACTGATCACACAATTACAGGTATTGAGGTGCGGAAGGCGCGGGGTTAGGCGTAACATTGACCACAGTCGTGCAGGATCAATGGGCCTCATGCAGGGCTAAACGACTCACGGGGCTAAAGAGCTTAACGCAGCAGCGGTTTTAATGGGGCGATGCAGGGAGGAAGTCTGCCCCGTGTACAAAGCCCTGGGATCCCCACAGGTCATCTCACGGCTCCACTGTCCTCACAGGGGTTTAAGATAGTCACGCATGAAGGACTTGGAATTGACTTTGTTTCAGTTTTGCTAAATCCATACAGGAAATTGATTGGATCTGAGAAACTCAACTGACATCTCGGTCTCCAATGTGTAAGAAATAAATTCAGCCCAGTAGATTGAGTTTGGGAAATGATTTTCAGTGTTATTTAACTTTTTGCATACATTTTAATTAATGACGCTGCAGTTGCATTCCAGACTGTTGTGATACAGTGCTAAGTGTTTTGAAAGCTTATTTACAATTGAACATTAATCTAAACAAAAATTCATGTTACTTTGTCTAACATAACATGGAATACGGGTTGGAAATAAGACTTGCGGGTTGGGTCCTGTTTACCCTCTTCTTCCTGGTAGCAAGACTTCTGACCATGTAGCACCAAGGCAGCCTAATCACAGGAACACTGACATGGCTGCCTTGGGCTGAAATACAAGCTAAACTCTGATGATGTCTTAATGCTTTTTGATGCATCAGAACAAAATGTTAATGGGTTGGATGGGAAGCAAATGATTAGGATTCCTGCAAAGGCTTCACTGTGAGACTGGGTTTTGCGTGAGATTAAATTGCTGGAACGTTGTTCAGCTGCCATGCATTTCAGAGAGAAGGGTTGCTAGCCAACAGAATTTACACTTTTCGGCGTATGATTAGATACAACCTGCAGAATTAAAAATGTAATTTGATCAGATAGTTTGTGAGAGGGTTTCCTTTTAGAACGCTGTTCTAGGTAAACATCACCTCCACCATGCCTTCCCCCTTTAGGGTGGGGTTTGTAATTAATCCATTATTCAACGTGCCATATATGGTATTTAGTTATAACATACTCTGACCCAACACATATGTCCTATTAGTGAAAATCATATAGGACTTTTTAATATCAAAATGCATGACTAAACGTTTTACATTATACATGCAAAAATAATTTATAAAACAGTAACTCAACATGCTCAATTTACACAAAAAAGCATAATTCAAAATTTGGCACTCTGAGGTAACACGTTCAGAAGAACAAGGGGAAGAAAAGTCGGGGAGGAGAAGGCGCGTGTGTCTCTAATTATGGAGCAAATTCAAACCTGCTGATGAGTGTAAAACTCTCACGCGTCTCCCGGAGATTTCCCAGATGGCCCGCAGAACCCTGTCCCGCCTCGGGCTGGGGGCAACGCCAGCGCACGCAGCACTGACAGTAAACTTGGCACGTCGAGTGGACGTTTGGGGACGGGGGCGGGTTGGGGGGAGACAAAAGAAGGTTGCGCGGGTCGCACTGATGGTCTGTCCTGCTCTATGCCTTTCTGGGATCGTGTCTACTTGAATCCGCTGCTTGGGGCAGACCAGAATAATCAGCGGCAATGAAAAAAAAATTCAAAATAAATGAAAGGACCAGGTCAAAATGTGCGTGCAAACACACACAGACCCACGCTATGAGTAGAACGGCAAAACATACGAAGTGATGCGTACCTCTGTGTGACAAACTGTTTCGCACACACACTAACGTGTATGCTTTCAGTGGCCAGCGATGGCAGAGATACAGAAAAGGACCACACGCTTATAGAAATTGTATTTTTATCAAAGGGGAATCACTGTTATTTACCAAGCCATATAATTTCTCAACACAATGCCTGGTTTTTGGTTTTTGCCCTGACTACACAAACGTGGGTGATGAATATGGGTTGTAACCCGTTGGGGGTGGTATGGTGGTTAAGACTTAAGTAACCAGAGGGTTGTTGGTTCAAATTAGAGGAGAGATCCTGCTCCTGAGCCCCTGAGCGAGGCTTTTTGGATAAAGTGTAAAACAATGTACATCAATGGAGATGTGCTTTCTGCTAAGCAAATGAAAAGACTGTTGAAATAAAAATAATAATTTGCAGTTAAACTAAATTCAATATTTTGGGGTTTTGTTACGGCTATGACTGTATTC
>JAOYSI010030023.1:0-23757 GCA_025775065.1 Hiodon alosoides
GGACGGGTTGGAGGGTTTGGTGGAGGACGGGGAGGTGATTGGAGAGTTGGATGGGGTGGAGGGTTAGGAGGAGGACGGGGTGGTGAGGGGCGAGGAGGACGGGGAGGACGGGGAGGAGGGTTAGGAGGAAGACGAGGTGGTGAGTGGAGAGGAGGATGGGGAGGAGGTTTTGGAGGAGGACGGGGAAGGTGAGTGGAGAGGAGGACGGGGAGGAGGGTTTGGAGGAGGACGGGGTGGTGAGTGGAGAGGAGGATGGGGTGGTGAGTGGAGAGGAGGATGGGGAGGTGAGTGGAGAGGAGGATGGGGAGGTGAGTGGAGAGGAGGACGGGGAGGTGAGTGGAGAGGAGGATGGGGAGGTGAGTGGAGAGGAGGATGGGGAGGAGGGTTAGGAGGAGGACGAGGAGGAGATTGGAGAGGAGGAGCTCCTGTCTCTCTGCTTTCTCCTCATCTGTCTCCCCTGACCGCCTCAGGTTTAGGGAACAAGACTGGCATTGGTTTCTCGAAAACCCCTGCGATTACGAAAAAGAGAGAGAGAGAGAAAGGAAATCGCACTTTTGCTGTCACTGCGTAAAAATAGAACGACTGTCGGTGCAAGGGTTCTATTTTGGGCTGCGTCTCCCTCAGGTTTACGCGTCTGCTCTGCTGGAAAGCAGTGTTTACAGGCTGGCCTTACCGAGTCTGACGTCACCCGGGATTAAACGCCTGGCCCGAGGTGTAATACGGAGCCGGGGAGCTGTGAGCACGGTCGCGGTCACGGCGATGTCACGCGTTTCCGGTGCACGGATGCACGGAACGGATGTGCGGTGCACGGTGGCGGACATGGACAGACGGGGGACCGGACCGTTATTCGACCTGGTCAATGCCCTATGGGGAAGGGGGGTGGCTATCAAAGCAGGGCTTGTGCACCCTCTCCCCCTAAACCTGACCCCCACCCCAGCCGTGCTACTTAGCTGTTCCAGTGAATGGGTGCTCCGTGCCACTTCACAAAGGGACGAAGAGTCCTCAGCCTGACAACGCAGGGCCCTGACGCACAGGGGATTCCAGAGTCCCCGCCGTTACAGCCTGACAACGCAGGGCCCTGACGCACAGGGAGTCCCCTCCGTTACAGCCTGACAACGCAGGGCCCTGACGCACAGGGGATTCCAGAGTCCCCACCGTTACAGCATGATAACGCAGGGAGTCCCTGCCGTTACAGTGGGATAGCAGAGAGAGGTTAACAACTGCAATATGGCCCAGCGCAGTAGAGTGAGGGGTAACTGACCACTCCCAGTTAAATGACCGACTTTGTCTTATTGTTTAGGCCTGTCTTAGAGCAGTCAGACGTCAGACGACAGATGGTCCGGCTGCAGAGGTGCGAATTGGACTGAGCTGTGCAGGATGGAGTGGGGGGGGGGGGGCTGGTTCCCATTTGGCCGCCCTGGGACAGACTGCCGAGCTGGGATAGGAGCAGGGCAGGCTGGGAGTTGAGGCCCTGGATGAGGATGGATAAAACGTTACATAAGCTCTGAGGATAGTCGTCTGCTGAGGCACAGTGTGGCGGCGGGCTACGGTAATCCCTGCGCTGGGACAGGGCGGCTGCCGGGACCCTAGCAGACGCCCCACTGGTCGCCTTTCAAAGCTCCATTCTCAGCAGGTTTAGCTGACTGCGAGGCTATGTGTAGAGACTGTGCGTCGTGCAGCCCTGCGGGGTTGTCAAGGGTTACAGTAGCCCCAGGCCCACTGAGCTTTTACTTGAATATAATGATGTCAACAAATCCATCGGTCCCAGACCCTGCTATTCACCCCTCCCCCGGCTTTCCCTCGGTCGCCACGGGAGCACGAGGCTGCCTTTTCAGCAGTGCTCATGTGATAACGGAGGAGTGCAGTGTTTCAACAGGCACGTGTGTGGACCAGGCAGCCAGGCAAGAGTGCATGAACCTGGGGAAGGAAACTGGTGGTGTGTGTGTGTGTGTGTGTGTGTGTGTGTGTGTGTGTTTGCGTTTGTGTGTGTGTGAGTGTGTGTGTGTGTGTGTGTGGCGTGCGTGTGTGTGTGTTTGTGTGTGGCGCGTGTGTGTGTGTGTGTGTGTGTGTTTGCGTTTGTGTGTGTGTGAGTGTGTGTGTGTGTTTGCGTTTGTGTGTGTGTGTGTGTGTGTGTGTGTGTTTGTGTGTGGCGTGTGTGTGTGTGTGTGTGTTTTGGTTTTATGTTTGTTTGTGTGTTTGTGTACTTGTCTGCATTTTGGTGTATTTTTGTGTGCTGGTGTTTGGGGCCCAGAACCGTCTGTCATGTAAGGGTACCATTCCTTGGCTGGCCGAGTTCTCTGGATGTTGAACAGCTGAAGGGCTGTGACTGGCTGTTAAAGGCAACATGAACTGCTGCTCGAGGCAATAGTTATGGCTGGTCATATTAAACAACGTAATAAATCCCATGTTGTAATCAAATTCGGTCTGCCTCCACATATGCAGAAATGACACCCGGTCCAGATTTAGTAGCACTGCTCTGTTTGTAATGAGTTATTTTCTGCGTGTGATTAATTTAATAAGAGAGAGAGCACAGCTCGCTCACCCCGGAGGCTCATGGGTTTTTATACCGGATGACTTCATTCTGGCGTGCACAGCCCCCTTCTCTGTTAAAGGGACAGGGTGGGACAGGGAGGATGGTTTTGCACAAACGCGGGAATATGCAGAGGGGCACACAGTTGATTGGCAGTATGACTCCGGGGGACAAACCGGCCCATTTATCCCCTCTCCCTCCCGTCTTCTTCCTGCCAATCTCCACGCTCGCGCTGTACTGACCGGTCCCCGGCTCGCACGCACCAGCCGCTGGGGGAAGGGCGTCGCTTTTCCCAGCCTGCCCTGGGGCCTTCCCAGAGCACATGATCTCACCGCTGAGGAATGATGGTGGCAGGAGAACCGGGCCGGTGGCGGAGCTAATAGACTCAAAAAACCCTGCAGCTCCCCGGGCCCGTTGGCGTGGCAACACCCCCCCCCCCCCGCCACACTCACAATCCTGTCCTGAGCATTGATGTCACCAAGCTGGGCAGCTGAATGGGGTCAGGCAGGCTGTGAGTGTGGAGAGAGGGGAAAGCAGAGGGGACGGTAGGGGCTCGTACAGCTACTTATGGTAGCTGAACTTTGACAGTGCATGTCAGAATGTGTTTTGTGGAGAGGGTCAGCAGCTGCTGACTGGAGGGTGGAGCTCATTGGGCAGAAGAGAAGCCCCGCCCCCTCCCCCCTCTCCCCCCCCAGACTGACAGACGCGATACTGCCTGCCTGTGAGCCGAGAGATGATGTCATCCCACTCGGCCGTTTCCATTAATAGCTGGGAATGGGCAGCCGTTCACGCTTGAACTTAAAGGGCCAGTCACCAGGAAAGGCCAGAGCTGGGTGAAATGGTGCAGAACTAGTTTTTACACTGTTTTTACACTCTGGTCCCTTTGTCTGAACTGCAAAGTTTTAGTCTTTGATCCTGGTTGACTGTGGGAACCAGGTCAATGATAAACATGTTGAAACTTCGTTTTTGTGGTACACGATTAACTGAGGCGCTTGGCGCAGTTTTAAGAATCGGTTTCGTTTCATGTTAGAGAGATCTTTGCATACAAGGAAACTGACAAGAAGGAGCTTATGATGTTGATTTATTACTCACTGTGTAAACTCACTCATTAAGCCCTGAGGCAGTTTCCTTTTGTCTGATTAGTGGGTTCCTGAGAAAAACTCTGAACTCGTGTGGTGACACGACGGCAGAACCTGTATGTTAAGATTTACCGGACCTCTGCTCTGCAGTTCTCACTCACTCCCAGCCAAGCCAGTCCTAGTCACATGGGTTTCATAAGGCACGATCTGGGCCGGATCTGGAAATCATGCCAGGCCGCTTGTGAGGTCGGAATAAAGCGCCTAATTGACGTGTGTGCACGCGAGGGCGTCGGGGTACCTAATGATTATCCCGCCCCCCCTGACGGCCTGCAGCTGCTGCGGTCTTCAATGGCGCTGACTGAAGCCTGAGCAGCTGGTGACTAGAGTGGACCAGTTAGGAGGCCCTGAGATACGGAAGCAGGTGGCTGGCTGGGCAGATGCAGGAGAACTGGAGCGGGGGGCAGGCTGATGGGCAGGATGGTGGGCAGGATGGTGGGCAGGATGGGCAGGATGGTGGGCAGGATGGGCAGGATGGGCAGGATGGGCAGGATGGTGGGCAGGCTGATGGGCAGGCTGATGGGCAGGATGGGCAGGATGGGCAGGATGGTGGGCAGGATGGGCAGGATGGTGGGCAGGATGGGCAGGATGGTGGGCAGGATGGGCAGGATGGTGGGCAGGAGGGTGCGCAGGATGGGCAGGCTGGTGGGCAGGATGGTCAGGATGCTGGGCAGGATGATGGGCCGGCTGATGGGCAGGATGGTGGGCAGGATGGTGGGCAGGATGGTGGGCAGGCAGGTGTACGGAGACACGCATCCGTAGATTTGCAGACAAGGAGAACTTTTCCTTCACTTTCTCTCTCTCTCTCCTTCTCGCGTTGTCTGCCTCTGCCGTCTCTCCCCTTCCACCCCCACTCCTCCCTCTTCCCATCTCACTCTGGACTCTGTCTCACTCTGGACTCTCTGTCTCACTCTGGACTCTCTGTCTCACTCTGGACTCTGTGTCTCACGCTAGACTCTGTCTCACGCTGGACTCTGTCTCACGCTGGACTCTGTCTCACTCTGTACTCTGTGTCTCACGCTAGACTCTGTCTCACGCTAGATTCTGTCTCACTCTGGACTCTGTGTCATTGTGTCTTTTTCACCAGAGACAACGTGCTGTTGACGGCTGAGCAGTATGCGGGTGACATCATTCCTCCAGCTGCCAGCCTTACTTGGAAGGAGGACTAATGTGTCCCAGATTTGAGAGCTGACTTGAGATTAGGTTTTAAATCTCCTCGGCTCCTCGTGTGCGTCTTGCCAGTGTCATTCTCCGCGCTCACCCGGATTTCTGAAAATGACGCAACCACTTTGCAATTTATTTCTTTTGATGGTTTTTTTGCCAGTATGTGTGACTGTGTGTGTGTGTGTTTGTGTGTCTTTTTGAGTGCGTGTGTATGAGCGCATGTGTTTTGTGAGCGTGTGTGTGTCTATGTGTGTTTGTGTCTCTTTTTGAGTGCGTGTGTATGAGCGCATGTGTTTTGTGAGCGTGTGTGTGTCTATGTGTGTTTGTGGGTCTTTGCGAATTAAAGGGATTCATGTGTTTATTTGAAGTACTTTAACTGGCTCAAAGGTTTTGGAAATTCCACTTCTGATTTAGACTTTGAAGCGGTGTAGCTGCAGTGGTGTATATCGCTGAGGTGGCGATAGTGTTTAAACCTCTCTGAGTCAGTTTAGAGACCGGCGGAGTGTGCGGCCGGGTCCTGAGCAGGGGCCCCCGGACCTGCGCCGCACCTGTGGCTCACTCCATTCCCTCGCCCTGATGCAATTGTCAAGGAGAGGAGATGAGGTCATGCGGGAAAGCGAGCCAGAAGGAGCGGACGGCGAAACCGGATCCACCTCACTTTTAAAGGGCCAGCGACCCGCTCTCAGGGCTGCCTCCTCTGGGTCTCGGCTGGCTGCTGGCGGTGGGGGGAGGATGGGTCGCAGACCTGCTCTTGGCTGCTGTGATGCAAATCTCACGGGTCCGAAAGAGGGGCTCTTCGGTAGTAGAGCCGGCGCCTCTCTACTGGGCGAAAGGCCGCGGGCCTGGAACAATGCGGGCCTGTGAATTCAGTTAGGGGCCGGCGGGCGTGTAAGATTGCAGGGACAGGATATCCCCTCCTCGGCCACTAGGGAATCCTACTTTGTTCTCTGCTGCTGTTGGATCAGGGAGTAATCCCAGGGATCCCGGGCTTACTCTGCAGTGCTTGTGCTCCTGCTTGTGAACAATCCTCTGTTCTGAGGGTCCTGAGATACTGCACCTCGGAGTCACTGAGGCACCTCTGAGCACTAAGTGAGCAGCCTCGACTGGCCACCTGTGTTCAGTCCTACCTGATAATTAACACCACTAATGCACATCGGTGTTTGTGTGTTTCAACGTGCCCCTGAGTGTGATGTTTGCACGTGGGACTCTTGTGACTCACCAGGCACTAATGTTTGATCCACAGGGGGTTTCGCGGCCTTCTCCTCCTGCTTCCCCGGCCTGTGCGAGGGCAAGCCAGCCGCCATTCTACCCATGAGCCTCTCCCAGCCCTGCCTGCCGGTGGCCAACGTGGGCCCCACGCGCATCCTGCCCCACCTCTACCTGGGCTCCCAGAAGGACGTGCTGAACAAGGTGAGGGCAGAAAGAGGGACAAGTGGGGCCATTAGAAACCAACTCTTTCAATGAGTTTTCCAGGCCTCCAAAGTCGGGTTTTTACATACAGCCTTTAGCCGCCACGGCGCTAGCTGGCTTTTCACGGCCTGCGGCGCATACCCATTTAGATGTGTGGGCCGCGGGGCGAGGAGCAGCGTGACTCTGGATCCACACCACAGCGTTTACTCCACGTCCGGTCTGCGTCAGTCTGTTCCAGTCAGAGCAGCGCTCTGTCTGTGCTCACCTCGGTCTGTTGGGCCAGGCCATCTGGGGGGGGGGCGGGTTGTGTCTCCAGCAACGCGTTCTGCACGTCTCAGCTTCAAAAGGGTATAATTAGGTGCGCTGCGGGTGGAATTGTGGAAAAAATGACCAGGTCGTTTAGCAGGTTGGGGAATTTGCTGGAGCTTTTTAAAAACGGCTATGGTGGAGGTAGCATGCGGGTGGCCAGACGTTTGGACGGGTGCCAGTCCCCCTCTGGTGCAGTTCGCCCCTTTACGCCTTTGTCTCTCTTATGTGTGGGGTGTTATTAATTATAAAGCTGGACCCAGGCCAGCCATTGTTGCCAGGCAAAGCCAAACAGGACTCCTAACACGTTTTCATAAATAAAGCCAGATAGAAATGAGCCACATAGGTGTTTGTTTGAGGGTTGCCCTGTTACTGGGGCAGCAGCGGAGAAAACCGCTTGGCGAAATCCAACATCTCGCGTGGCGGAAAGCCTGATGCCTGACCTGGCAGCAGGGAAAGGTACGAGAGACGTCGTTAACACTACCTCCAGGGCGTGCGCCCTCGTGCCGGGGCGTTCAGGCCTCCGTCTGCGTTCCCGCGCATGCGCAGAGCCGGCAGGTGGATGTAGAACTCGGTGAGGTCCTAAAGGAACAGGCCAGCCCTTTTTGAGTGAGGTTTTGTGTGGCAGCGGTCATGTCGCGGTGACCATTGCCTTCCCCAGGATCTGTGGTATCAGCGTTCTACAGCTTTTTCTTCCCTGAGTCATTTCCCCTCCCAATGAGCTGCTGATGGCCAGATGCTCCCCTCTGTGTCGCTGTGTCGAGAGCGCAAATGAATACCCGAGAGGCGCGCCACTCAGGCCGAAATGCAGCAATGCCGCTAATGGGGGCCCGGGGGCTGTTCTTTCAGTTGCCTTCTTGCGTAAGCCGGCATGACACGCCTCTGTGTCGTTCGACCACAGGACCTGATGGCCCAGAACGGCATCACCTACGTCCTGAATGCCAGCAATACCTGCCCCAAGCCGGACTTCATCTGTGAGAGCCACTTCATGCGAATCCCCGTCAATGACAACTACTGCGAGAAGCTGCTGCCCTGGCTGGACAAGACCAACGACTTCATCGGTAAGGAGGTGCCACGGTCAGGCTGTGCAGTGACGTGACAGAGCCGTGTGCGTATACACGTGCCTGTTTGGGTACATTCAGATTTCTATGAAAGGCCAGCGCTGTTTGTGTTTTGTTAAGTTTAGTTACAAAAACAGGGAAAAATGTCATACCTGCCCTGGAATCCCTACACTGGTTACAGAATGGAATATTCTCCCCAGTAAATGCTATTAGACTAAGGATTACCTCACCTCTGAGCTCCCCCAGAACAAGGCTGACCACACTGTCTCTGCTGTGGCCCCGAGCCAGTGCAGTTCTCTCCCCAATGACATCAGAACAGCGGAATCATGGCCGCTTATAAAGATTGCTAAGAAACTCTGTTTTATTATTACGTATTCTGTGCTTTTTCTTTGTTTGTTTAAAATGAATTATTTATTTCCCTGATACCTCATAAACCACCGGTCTGCTGACTATCGCAATTTGTTGTCGGTCCTGCATCATTCAATAAGATAACAATCTAATATCTGCCCTGCATCTTTTAATAAGATCACAATGCATCGCTTGCACTGATCATTTTAGAACTAAGCACTGAAAAGTAGTGTTTTTGCTGTTGTAGTTGTTGTTGATGTCATTATTTAATGTCTGACTCCCTGCTGTTTCTCCCCTCGCTTAGACAAAGCCAAGGTGTCCAACTGCAGAGTCATGGTCCACTGTCTGGCTGGAATCTCCAGGTCGGCCACCATCGCCATCGCCTACATCATGAAGACAATGGGCTTGTCGTCAGATGATGCCTATAGGTAACCTCCCAAGTGGACCACTGAGGCCCAACTGAATGTCTCAGAATCTTTATTTTGTAATAGATAGATGTATGTGACAATTACGCTAAGTGTAATTTCTCACTCCCCGTAGCATGCGTTGAGCTGATGTTCTTACGCAAACGTGTGAATAATGTAGAGAATGCATCCGTTAAGGGGCTCCAAAAGACCGATGATTCTAATTCTGTCCACGTTGGTCTGGATCTCAGGTTTGTGAAGGACCGCAGGCCGTCCATATCGCCCAACTTCAACTTCCTTGGCCAGCTGCTAGAGTTTGAGAAGGGTCTGCAGCTGCTGAAGGCCCTATCCTCGGGTCCCGGGAAAGCCATGGTGGAGCGGGTGGAGGAAGAGCTGGAATCCAAGGACGTGGGTGTGGGCGTAGACCTGGAGAACGGACACTACGAGCAGGAGGCGGAGGCGCTGGAGGCAGAGTCCAAGCTGGCCTCCCCCACTTCTCTGCAGCAGGGCTTCAACGGCCTCCACCTGTCAGCCGAGCGCATCCTGGACACCAACCGTCTCAAGCGCTCCTTCTCGCTGGACATCAAGTCGGTCTATGCCCCCAGCCAGGGCCCGCGCGCGCCCCCCACCCTGGCTGTCACCCCCATCGATGTCTCTGAGGACGTGCCCAAGCTCTGCAAGCTGGATAGCCCAGAGGCCGCCAACGGTGTGCGCCAGTACTCCCCGGGGGCCGATGGCCCGGGGTCGTTAGCAGAGTCGCCATCAGGGGGCGGGGATTCCCGGGTGAGACAGCGGAGGAGGGGGAGGGCCAATGGCACCGGCGGAAGCTCCCCGGCCCACTCGCTTAGTCTCAGCTTCAGCCGCGGCGGGATCGTGCACAAGAGCCCCAGCCTGGACGAGAACCTGAAGGCCTCGCTCCTGCTGAGCCTGCCCACCGTGGGCTCCGGGGCGGCCTGGACCAAGCACCGGGACACGGGGCAGGCCAGCACCCCCGGGACGCCCACCGGCGACGGCCCCTGGTACTTCGGCGGGGAGCCCCCGTCGGGTGGGGCCGGCGGCGTACGCTTTGGCTGCAGTTCGGCCTACGTGGCGTTCGGCTGCAGCGGACTGACGGGCGGCGGCTGCGAGCCCGTGCGCCTGCGGGAGAAGCCTCAGGAAGCCCGCCACTCCCGGGGCAGCTGGCACGAGGATGCCCCGGCCGCGGGCGGCGCCGCCTCCACTGATAAGCAGTTCAAACGGCGGAGCTGCCAGATGGAGTTTGAGGAGGGCATGTCTGAGACGCGCTCCCGCGAGGAGCTGGGGAAGATCGGGAAGCAGTCCAGCTTCTCCGGTAGCATGGAGATCATCGAGGTGTCCTGACAGGAAGGCCCACGGACTACGGCTGTGCCATGGAGGGCGGGGAACAAATCTTTGGGGAGGGGCAGAGTGGGGCGATGAGGGGCGAGGCGGTTAATTTATAACAGATATATTTTTTTGTTTGTTTTGCGTTTTTTTTCTGACTGATTCTGCGAGACAGACTCCTGTGGGGCTTTGCGCCCTCTGCGTGTATGTGGACAGTGTGGGGGGAGAAAGCAGGCCTGCTTGGCCTAGTACAAACTCTAGGACCGTGATGCAGGAGGCGGGCGCCATATGTGCTACAAAACAATGCAAAAGTCAAAGTACACTTTTCAGGAAAATCCTTGAACTTCCCTCAGAGCAGCCCGACCCCGGGATGGAAGAACATTTTACGCTCGTTTGCTTTAGCGACGCCGCGGCGTGTAAAAGGAAGCATGGCTCCCATTCTTCTTACCATTAATTTGTTTGCCGTGGTATTACATTACATTGTACTCAAGCAAGTGTCAAGTGAAAGCAATGGACTTGAAGGATTCTCTCTGAGGGACCGACTGGCTGTGTTCTCTGAGGGACAGGGTGTGTTCTCTGAGGGACCGACTGGCTGTGTCCTCTGAGGGACCGACTGGCTGTGTTCTCTGAGGGACAGTCTGTGTTCTCTGATGAAAAGACTGGCTGTGTTCTCTGAGGGACAGTCTGTGTTCTCTTATGAAAAGACTGGCTGTGTCCTCTGAGGGACAGGCTGTGTCCTCTGAGGGACAGGCTGTGTTCTCTGAGGAACCAACTGGTTGTGTTCTTTGAGGTACCGACCAACTGTGTTCTCTGAGGAAACGGCTGGCTGTGTTCTCTGAGGGACAGGCTGTGTTCTCTGAAGAAACGGCTGGCTGTGTTCTCTGAGGGACAGGCTGTGTCCTCTGAGGGACAGGCTGTGTTCTCTGAAGAAACGGCTGGCTGTGTTCTCTGAGGGACAGGCTGTGTTCTCTGAGGGACAGGCTGTGTTCTCCCCACGCAGCCTTTGTCAGTCGGCAAGTGCGGGAGTCGTCAGCAATGAAGGAGTGTTTCGGGACTGTTATGCCCACCGTGGGACGTGTGGGCTAGGGTAGTGCACCCCTTGAGCCGGAGGGGCACAGGCAGCTGCTGTCGCCCGAAATGTGCCCTTGGCTCTTTAACAGTGTTAGCGATTGTCGCTAAGACGTCCGCTGTGATCTAAGAGGGATTTGCACCAGTCGTGCAATGTCCATAGCTGTAACTCCCCCAAGTGAACACACTGAGCATGCTCAAAACGGCTGGCAACCGACAGACAGACAGACAAGCTGTGTCTAAACAGCACTAAGCTTTATATAGACACACATTACATATATATGTATATTCTCATATATATATATATATATATATGGGTGTATGTGTGTGTTACTTTTACTGCAATTTTAACAGGCAATTTTTGTTTTCTCCATTGTTTTATTTATTGTATCTGTTCATTCTGGCAATGAGAAATTATATAATAATGTTTGTGGATTTTTTGTTGTTGATTTCTATCACTTTCACTGTATGGTATTTATGAAAATCAAACATACACAAACTCAAAACTTCAAGCAATACAATGCGATTCAGCGCTTTTCCATCCCCCTGAGAATTGGAGACTGAGATCTTGGCAATTCCTTGGCAGATGAATGCATTTTGCCCAACTCTGGCAAGCACAGGGATAGACTTTCTCTCTGAGGCACCCGTGGGGGTCTCCCGCGATACTGGTGGGGACGAATAGTCGCCTGTAAATCGTTTGAGGGTTTTACCCATAAGCCCCTGGAGCTTCTGGCCTGCAGAACACAGAGACAGTCTGCTAAACAGGGCAGAGATAACCGAACGCATCTAAGCCACCCGAGCGGGGTGTTAACTGCACACCGGGCACAAGAAGGGTGAAGGAGATGATATAGGACTCTTTTTTTAATCCCGCACTGAATGGTGTTTATTTTGAACTGGAGCCGGTCGCGGAGGAGGCCGTATTTGAGCAGGGTGGCCTCAGGAAGCTGGCTCGGCGGCGGTGCTTGACATTACCACACCTTCAGAGAGGGGAAAGGCCCCGCCCTTCGGTGTGACACAGGAGAGGTAACGCATCTCAGGGAGAGAGCCCTCATAGATTCAGTCCACCGGGTCCACGGTCTCCCCTGGCCTCTGGACCGTCACAAGTGAATGCGGCTGTATAGGAGTTCAAATCCTGTTTCTGAGTCACTGTATTTAAAAGGGATTTGTTACCCCTCGTCAGTGTTTACGTAGCTACGGAAAAAGATTTGAAGACATCTGGGTTTTGCTGCAAGCCATAAGAACCACCTCCCAACCTATAATCTTTTTCCTTGTGTCAGAAGTGCGATCGGGTGAAAGATGGACAGCTGAGCCGTAGATTTTGCCCCTTCCATCCCCGTGACAACCTGGCCTGACCAAGAAGCTTCAGAAACTTCTGTCAATCTCAGGGGATTTCCTGCAAGCCAATTTGGAAACATTAACACATTGCAGGTCTCTCTCTCCCTCTCTCTCCCTCTCTCCCTCTCTCCCTCTCCTCTCCCTCTCTCCCCCTCTCCCCCTCTCTCCCTCTCTCCCTCTCTCTCTCTCCCTCTCCCTCTCCCTCTCCCTCCCCCTCTCTCCTTCTCTCTCTCTCTCTCTCCCTCTCTCTCTCTCTGGCTTCACTCGTGCTCACTCTCTCCAAAGGCAAACACATAAGGGAAAACAATTTAGTGTAAAATTTGAATGGTATTGCTCTACTTGCGGTGAGAAAGTAAACACTTTAAAAAGAAAAAGTCTTGGTAGCTTTTCTGTATAGCAACCTTTGACCCTTGATCCTTGACCTCCTCTTTGTGCAAACCTGGATTGACTGTGTTCTGTTCTTTTTTCCAATGTGCGAGACATCTATTTCTCTTTTTTTCCTCTTCTTTGTATTTTTAAAAATATTATTATTTAAAACATATTTTATGAAAAGATGCGGGATGTCCTGATTATTACTATTGTTGTAATTGATGTTTATTATATTATTATTATTATTATTATTATTATTATTATTATTATTATTATTATTATCTTGTTGTAAATAGCAACGTATCTACAAATGGATGAATTTAGGTAACTTTTTAAGAGAATATTCAGATACCTTTGGCTGCTTGACGCAAAATACCTCAGGTTCTATTGAAAGGCTTTCCCTCCCCTTGTACCTGTTTTGTGAAAATGAAACAAAAATACAAAGAAAAAAAGACGCATCTTTCTCTGTTGTGTTTTTTACTCTTTAATAGCGTCATAGTGTTAACATCTGACATGTCCTGCACCACATGGCTGCTATTTTACTGGACAACGTTTGGCACAGACACGACAGAATTTAAGCAACTGGAAGCCAGAACTTCTGTCTGGTTGCCCCCTGATACCGTCAGAATCCTGCCACCACGCGGGAAGGGTGAAGAAGTACAATTATTTTCCTCCAATACAAGCGCTTTCGCGCCACCCGTCTCTTTCACACACTAGGTTCAACTGTAGGCCCACGTCAGTGGTTCAGCGCTGGGGTTAACCCTGCCAGTTTCACACACCCCAGCCCAGGCAGCGTTCCTCCAGTTGTGTACCATGGCTTTGCTGTCCCAGTCAGTTAAAAACTAAAGCTGCATTCAAACTGGTGAACCCCAGCTCCTGGGGCTCAGTCTTTGCTGGGGGCTCAGTCTTTGCTGGGGTAGGTACCTGACTCAGCCATTTAGGAGGTTTGCCATATTACATTTTAGTAAGAGTTTGGTCAAACATAATATAAATTGAAAGTTATTTTAATATCGGTTCTTTTTCCGGCAGGAAGGGTTTTCGACACTCATGCGGTCAAAATGTTTAATATCAAAAATACATCTGGAAAATAAGGGAATACCAAATAAACTAGTCCACAAACATTGGTTTGTTTCCCCTTTAGCTTCAACTGGCCTCGGAACATCGATGTTAAATGAGTCTGCTGGGCTCCCACGCCGAGCTCATTCACAGGACCACGGGACACGGCCACGTCTGCCAAATCCCCTCAGTCATCCCCACTAATGCCAGACACACGCAGAACGAGAGGGGATCCTGGCCCGATTCCCCCATGTCCCGTTCCTGTGGCTGCGGTCAGGACTCGCTGCTCTGCGAGGAGTCAGAGCTTGCTGCTCTGCGGGGAGTCAGAGCTCACATGCCCTGCGTTTCCTGTTTTGTCACAGCCTCCTTCCTGTTTACCGCGGGTAACCCAGCTCTCCTAGCTGTTTATTTACTTCCTGCAGTGGGAACAGTGGGCGTAATTCACCCACAATGACTGATAGTCACTGATAGTCAACTGTAATGTCATGTTGTTTAAAAAAAAGAGGGCGTGGGTTTGTCTCACAGAGCAATGTTTATTTCTCATGAGTCCTTCTGGGAGAGAAAATGATGCCATTAAGGCAGATTCTGTTTCTGACGTCTTGCAAAAAACGTCCTCAAAGGCCCCTGTAGCGTTGATTCTCTGTTCCATGCTAACCGTTTCTTGCTACATTGTAAGTAGTCCCCTGTTGGCAGGTTTTCATTTTTAAATGAAATGAAACCAAATGAAGGTCAAATGAATATTTGAATGCCTTGATTAATGCCTGCGAAAGCCAAAACTGGTGATGATGTCACACCCGCTCACAGCACAGCGGCCCTGCTGGCTGCATTAACAGTATAAATGTCATTTGGGCTCGAGCCAGCATCCAGCCGCATTTTCTGCGAAGCACGAGGCCGGTGACTGAATGAAGTCCCCTTATCTCAGAAAGAGCTGCTAAACTCAGCTGCTCTGGAGAGTAATGGCGTCACGCCTGACCTTTTCACGCATTGAGAAACATATCGGGGCTCATTAAGGGCCCATTGTGCACCGTAGAATGGCTGTTGAAAGTGGCGTCTGGGGAGTTCCTCGCATGGAGAGCCACACAGGACGCTGCTTTACAATAGATTACAGTGGATCCATTGCACACGTTACCATGTCTGATGGAAGCGAGCGTGATTGGACAGGGAACGGTGGCGGGAAAAGCCCCAGCGAGAGGCTCGCGTCGGACAAACTGTGAGACATTGTCCCCGTGTCACATGTCTGATCATAATGGCTTTGCAGGAGTGGATGAGGCATTATAGTGTCTGTAAAGCAGATTTCGGTGTAAGGAGTGGCATGGACCGGAAGGGTGGGTGCAGTGCCAGTGTCAGTGCACGAGATAACTCTGGTGGGAGGGGGGGCGGTTGCGGTCTAAATGCACGAGATAACTCTGGTGGGAGGGGGGGGGGGGGCGGTTGCGGTCTAAATGCACGAGATAACCCTGGTGGGGTTGTAAGTGTCTCTGTAGGAAGGTCAAAATGTAAATGTGCACTATGGTAGTTGGAGAGAGAGGTCGTGGGTATATTAAAACAATAGGAAGGTCAGATTGTAAGTGTACACTATGGTAGTTGGAGAGAGAGGTCGTGGGTATATTAAAACAATAGGAAGGTCAGATTGTAAGTGTACGCTATGGTAGTGGGACAGAGAGGTAGTGGGTATATTGTAACAATAGGAAGGTCAGATTGTAAGTACACTTTAATAATTGAACGGAGACTGTGTGAATATGGCAGTTGGAGGGAGAGGTCAAATGAGGTTGATTCCAGTGTGACTTTTTTAAAACTTACTTTGAATTATACAAATTCCTACCTCGGCTTCAAAAAAAAAAAAAAAGCCCAGATCTTATTACGGAAGCAGTTTTCTCCTTTCTGAAAAGCGCGGATGTCATATGGAGGAGTTGGTTCCAGCCAGGACGCGTTTCTGGATGCCTCTCGAGTTGGTTAGACCAAACACAGAGCGATGTAACTCAGTGGCTTCGCTCTATCAGTAGAGGCTGTCTGTCTCCCCCGCGTTCTCGCTGAGCAGGCCATCACAACGCAGGATGGCAACGAGGAAGTGCGTGTTTTAGTTGCGGATTAGCTGCGCGAGGTACGCCTTTGAAACAAATAGGAAGGCATTGGACTTCTGGGTGCCCCGATCTAGTTACAGTCATCAGAGAGCAAGTGGTCCATGGGACTGCTATGGAAAACAGAACCAAAACAAGGAAATTCTGTTCGTACAAATAAGTGACGCATTCGAGTAAGTGATGTTCAGAGGTGCTCCTCAGTCATATAAAATGGAATTATTAACAAGAAAATGCGTCCCATATTTTTCACAGGATGGGAAATTCCCTTTTCCCCAGGTGGGAGTGCAGACGCAGGAGAGGCCAAGTTTGAGCATGTGTGTATTTGTAAAAGGGAGAGGGCGGGAGACGGTATGTTTGGACCAGGGGAGCTGGAGGGAGGCTGATGGTTGCCAGCCGGGAACATGTTATGTGAGGGCCTGGCGCCTGGACCCAGGCCTTATGTATGGAAACTGTTAGGACCATTACGTCAGCACCATGTTCTTCTGGAGCGTGTGACTAAACCGCCTCAGAACTAAACAGGATTTCTCGCCTCTTTTTTCCATGAGGTCCCGCCGTCCTTGTGTAACCCAGACCCGGTGCTCCGCTCTTCCAGTTAAAAGCACAGAGTGTGATAACTGAGCACCTGAAGCAGATCCTAAGACCCGGCCACGTGTCATTCCTGCAGAACATCTTTAGGAGGGATCTTACTGCCATGGCCTGTCCAGAGAAGCTGTTGGACAAGAAGCCCAGCGAATCCCTGACTGGGAACTCATATTTGCACACACTAGTTAGCTAACCTTCAATATTACTGTGCATAATACTAGATTCTTGTCAACGGATTCAAATATCACACCAGTCCGTAAGTTAATTAATCCGTAGTATATCTACTGCATGGAATGCAGAAATGCAGACAGATGCCTCTGAGACAGGTTTGGGGAAATAATCTTTTCACGCTCTGCTCAGGAAACTATCACTGTTACTGCCTCATCGCTCAGTCGATAGGGTCAAATACCACAAGGCACTGTAATGTAGCAGACCGTGTCACACATGCCATGTTATAAACGTATCGTAACCGCCAATCACATCTCCGAGCACGCAGTCCTCTCCCAACAGTGAGTCTTGTCGTCGTTAAAAATGTGCGCTGACCCTGGACACCACCATTTCCCTTCTTCTTTTAGATTGGTTGTTGTGTTTTCCTCATTTCACGTGGTCCAGTGATTACGTAAGGCTCACACGGCAAGGCTGCAGTTGTCACTAACGAAGATGGGTTTGCCTGTGGTGATGGTGAGCTCTTCTGACAAGAAGCCCTGAGATATCGCTCAATGAACTGCAGTGCCCTGAATCGAGTCATTTTAGGCTGCCATCTACTGTTAGCTCATGGGACTTTTCTAAACCCCAAACTCTTAAGTCGAACAAACAAAGTGGAAAAGATTTTTGGTTGTCTTGCGCGTGAAAGAAGAACGTTGCAATTTATTTTCAAGTTTTCTCGCTCAATGAAAACATTCCCACTTCTCTGCGAACAATTAGCAAACACACTTTCGGTCTATAAAACAAAAGCCTCGGACTTCAAAGGTCAGTCTCAGATATCTTGGAAGGTGGCAGAACTTGAGAGAGAGAGATAGAGAGAGAGAGAGAGAGAGAGAGAGAGAGAGAGAACACGTGGAAATAGCCTAACGCTGACAAATGCAGTCCGCTTGCTGATGCTTGGACTTTTCTGACGGTCTCATTCTTGCCCAGACTGGGAGATTGCATTACCTCAGTAAGATGTCGACTGTCATATATCCAATAACCTCTAGTCTGCAGGTCTATGGTTCCTTACTGCACACAGGCAACTTTGATTCCTGAGAGGGGAGGGAGGCATCAGATTTAGCGTACACAAAGAATTTGTCCTAGCCAATACCTAACAGTTGCACAATTATTCTTTGAAGCAGCCGCCATCTCACGATTTAGGCCTCAACAATTTCGAAGCCCTGAAAGGATTTCCTGTCTAGCTGGGTGCCTTACTACTGTCAAAAGCTGTGTTAGTCTGGGCACCCTCAACGTTGCCTGTGTGAAAACTTTCCCTGGCCATCTGGGTCCGGACTGAGGGTATGTGAAATTGGTTTAAGCTTACCGGCTTCCAACGTTCTCTGAGTACATGCAGATCTCTCACGCACAGTACAGAGGTTAAAATAAAGCTCGCCCCTCATCATTTTTGCGCTCACGACTAAATGCACTTCCTAGGACTCAGCACCAGCAACGTTACGTCAGAACCCCTGCCTCTCTGGGCCGGGCGAGAGATTAAGTTTGGTAGGTCTGCAGACATGAGTAATATAGGTTTGGCTCTGTTCAGCGTGTGAGTCACGCAGGGAAACACACAAACACAGCAGGCTGTAACTTTTTCATCAGCAATTACACTTTTATCACCTAACGCTTTCAAGAATAATGACGGTTCTTTATCCGGCTATTATCATTCCCAAAGACGTATTTAGCTCTGCTGCCTAAACGTGCCTGAGAAGAAGTTACTTTCAGTAGATGTAATCTGGCTAAATCTCTGATTTAATTGTACATGGCCAGCATGTGATCTGTTATCACATCTTTAGTTTGCCGTTGAACCAAAAAGCCTCCTTGCTTGCCTGTACGGCTCACAAAGTCACACCAGGATCTGATCCCCTCATATCGTCCTCCTCCGTACTCCTCTTCTTTAACAAAGGCCAATATTCTGAGGAACGTCGCCACTTTGCGTTCATTATTAATGAGAGAGTAATGAGAGACGTCTCTGTTTTAATGTCCTTTAATGGTTTTTATGAATGCCAACTATTGGGCATGAATAAATGATGTGAGTTGTGCTAAGCTGAATATATCGTGCTGACAGCTTCCCCTGCGGCTTTCAGCATGTGCAGCACTCTGCACTGGACAGAGCCCACGGACCCCTGCCCCCCTGTGCAGCACTCTGCACTGGACAGAGCACACGGACGCCAGCCCCCCTGTGCAGCACTGGACAGAGCACACAGACCCCTGCCCCCCTGTGCAGCACTCTGCACTGAACAGAGCCCACAGACCCCTGCCCCCCTGTGCTGTGTACATATATGTATACGTTTATATTTAATTTATATAATATTGAACCTGGGAAACAAATGCAAACTACATTATTTCAATACAGAGAAATCTCAGGAATAGTGAAAAATGTTAGTAATTATGGCCTTTCAAATCACCGTGAAGAAAAAGGAAAAAACAGAGGAGAAAATACATTTGTATTTAATAGTATATTGTCAGATCACATCTGTATCAAATTTGATTTAATCTCAGGCATTTGTTTTAACTACCGCTGCAGCCACGGAACACAACATCCCAGGGCAACAATTCCAAACCTGGTGTTACCCAGGTGGGATACTACATACACCACCCACGGCCTACACACTGACACACACACAGAGACAGACACAGAGACATACACACACAGAGACCCACACACACACACACACACACAGACAGACACAGAGACAGACAGAGACAGACACAGAGACAGACAGAGACAGACACACACACACAGAGACACACAGAGACACACACACACACACACAGACAGACACAGAGACATACACACACAGAGACACACACAGACACACACACAGCGACACACACACAGACAGACACAGAGACAGACACACACACACAGAGACCCACACACAGAGACACACACACAGACACACACACAGACACACACACAGACACACACAGAGACACACACAGAGACAGGCTGTATGAATGGCTGACCAGTTCTGCTTGTGGATCCCAATACTTCTGTGGTAAGGTCATGTCTCAGAATAAGCCCAGCTGGGCCGTGTTGGGGCAGATAGGCCTGTATTGGTTAGAGTCTCCAGATCAATATGCAGGATGGGTTACAGGAAATGACCTTGTCAACCCATTTAAATACCCCACTCTGGGGGCCATGGGGAGGGCTGCATCGCCACAGTGGCACCAGCTCTGCTGTGTCATAAGCCTCCCACACAAACACACTCATACACACACACACGCATGCGCTCAGATACACCAGTGCAGGGGAATCTAGTTTTTAGCCTTTCAGACTGGTGAACAGACTGGAAAGGCTGGCATCCAGTATCAAAGAATGCTTTGTGAGACCCACTGGTTTATCACAGGAACTGCAGGTCCTGAAAGGGTTGCCTTAGCAAAGTCCTGGTTCATCCGATGCGGTGTTCTGCCAGGACAATTTGTCTGTACTAAGCTAGCATCGCTGTGCTGCGGGCGGTTATGGTTAAGCTTTCTATTTTATATAGGCCTTCCGCAAACATTGAATTTCTTTAAACATCAATCCTTTAACTTGAATTGCTACAGTGATACCCAGCCGTACACATTGGCAGTGTATGCAATTCACTTTGAACAAGGATGTCTGATAAGTAACCTTAAAAACTGGTCATCTAACTAAGCAACTATTAGTACAAATAGTCATAGATCAAAATCTGTAGGTTTGCCTCTGGGTATTAAAGAAATTAACGACACAGCTGAGTTGTATTACCATGGCTTTTTTGCTAAAAGAGGTATGAAACTCCATATCTGGATTCATTCAAAACATCAGTATGTAAATAACTAAAGAAAAAAAAATTATCAGCACAAAGAGAAACATTTATTCTTAAATTTTATATGGGTTATTAAGGGAGGTGGTGCATTATACTGATAATGTTTTGTCCATCATTTGCAAGCCAAATAGTCAGGAAGGCGCAAATGATTCGGAGAGATACAGTGTCCCCTAGTGTAATATAGAGGTATAACTCACTTTAAGCATACCTTTGTAAATAGCTGTTTGGAACAAATTCATCCAGAAGAACTGCATCGACACAATTCAGCACTGTCCTATTTAGAAAACTCCCATTCTTTCCATTAATTTCCTTGACTGTGTGTAATTGTCATTAATAAAACCCCCTAGGAGTGGAACATACCTTTAAAGTGGCTGTTACAAGTAATTCAATTTTTAAATGTAAGACAGTGGTAGAGGAAATCATTCAGGCTTAGAGAGGCAGAGATAAATCAGTCAGACTGGTAACCCTAATATTTTAAGGTTTGTCATAATCTAACCCCAAGATAAGTGATTCTCTTTAAAAATGCTGGTTCAATGAAAACCATATATGAAATAACGTTCAGACAAATGAAATAATGATTCAATGTGGCATTTATGTGTAATGTGCTAAGCATGGGTGGAAATTATTTAAGTACAAGACAACTTTTCCAGATGGCGTTATTTATAAACTACATATCCCAAACATCTTTTTCGGTTTGGCTCGTTGTGCGTCGGACGGAACACCAGCTGAAGAGGGAGGGTGGTCGGATCTATGTTTACTTCCGGATTTGCTATATGTGCCTGAGCCTGTTCGCTTAAGCGGTAGCGCGCAGCTCAAGAACCGATGGGTTGATGTCCGAGGGCAGTCGGGCGGTAACTCGGGAGTAGTTCTTTTGGTCTGCGATCAACAGAATCAGAACCACAATAATTAATTGGCACTAGCTGTTCTGTAAACCAAGGCTAACGGGTATGATCGAAGCAGTTGGTCCGCCTTCTTAATCTCTAAGTCAATGTTCCCCTTACTTCGCCCGCCGCAAGAACAGTGCCACCGGTTCCGTTGTTGCGGTTCGTGCTCTTGTTGTTTGCTGCCTCTAAGAGATAAGCAATAAAAAGTGCCGGGGAGAAAGTCCGAGTGACTGAGACTGAAAAGAGGAGTTTATAAGAAGGGACTAGTGGTTTAGCAGTCCGGAAAAAGCAGGGGGGACCCCTCCAGCTTTCGGTGGATTTGTCGGTTCAACGGTCATGGATTGGTTAATGGGGTAAGTACGCCGAATCTTCAAGTAGGCTATGTAATTTAAGCAGAATGATTTCGGAGAAGGCGTTGTTAACGCGACATATTGACAACCAAATAAAACGGCATATTAACGTCTAAGAAATGTGATGCCAGTCGTGCCATTTGATTCGGGCGCTCTCCACTTGCTCCCCACTACACCAATGTTAACCCGGCTCTCATATACTTCCGTTGCCGGTCTTATGTGGTCGGCGTTCAGATCAGGGTTGTCGGAATTATTTTTCACAGAACGTCGCCTAAAGGTTATACTTTATTTATAAAACCTGTTAGAGAAAGCATTCTGCAAGGTGCCGTTATCAACCTTGAAGACTGGCTTAACTCCGGGATATCACGAACTAAGTGTTGTGTCAGAAGTGTCTATTTTGGGGGTTGTTTAGTCAATGCATGCTAAATCTATTTGAAGCTTTTAATGATACAAGTACACAGGTAGCCACACGTAGTTAGACGTGCAACGGATACATTTGCGTTGTCATAAAACTTCTCAGGTAAGCTTTAAATGGTTCACTCTAGTTCCTAATTGTGAAGCAGGTCTACGGCGAGTTGACAACCAATATCAACGCATAGAAAACCTTGTGAACACCACGGTCAGCAGCGTTTTATTCCAGTAGATTTATATTCAGTTATATTATCTTGGCCTGTATCTTTGCTTCCCCACTCTCCCATAACTATTATGTGTCATTTAATGAAAAAGCATAATTTTCTTTCCATTCATTGTTTTTTATTTATTTATGGTGACGTGTGTAAAACGGCATTCATATCTTTACAGTTGTTGTCTAATTTGTCCCGAGGTATAAAGAGGTATAAAAACAAAAATAGTTTCCGCTAAACAATACCGAAATGTCAGTGCGCCGATTTGTTTACTCGGCCGTTTAAGATTAAAAAGAATTTCCCTAACTATGATTTCACCTCGGCGGAGAGGAAGTAATTGCGGGATGCCTGAGTGATCTGTTTGTTTTGGTCTTCCTGCCTTGATCATTCCACGGGCTGTCTTGAAAGGGATTGACGGGACAGGAAATCAGATTCTGCATCAATCAGCCAGCTGACAGATCTGGGCAGGTTCCTGACATTGTTCTGGTTTTACAATAGTTGAGCGGAACATAAGCATGTATGATATTCTTCCTTTTAATTAAGTTACAATCTCCCTCCCTTCTCCTAATTTCTCCAGACATGGCATTTGTGTTGGTATCAGCGCCTGCCTTTGTACACAGGTATGCAGGTAATTAAGAGTTTACAGTTAGAAATGGCCGTTTGGCGTTTGTCCGGTGGGAAAACTCACCGCTGAGGTAAATGGCTTAGGCTGTATTGGTGGCTGAGTGTTTTCCTCAGGCCTCAGGTCATTTAATTAAATAACATTTCAGGTGCCTTTAGCGCCTCACTCAGTCAGTGTTGTTTAGATTTCGAGTAAAGCGGCTGTATTCCTGAGTCCCCTGTCTCCCCTGTGAGTCTCTGAGAGAAGAAACACTTTGCTCTCAGTCATCTGGATGTGTTCCACGTCTGGTCTCTCTCTCTGTCTTGAGGGAGTTTATATTACGTTTTTGACTTGTGGGTCAAATTCCAAATTGTTTCATCGCATGGAATTAAACTCAATTCAGAATAAATTTTGAAGTCCGCTTCAAGGCCATGTTTTTTCCCCATGCTGCAGGCCGGGCAGCCCACATGAGCACTTTGATTGGCTGAGAGGCACGTCCTTCTCCACAGTCCTGCGAGCATGCATTTTCTACCAGTTAATGTAATGTATAGCAACGACACATCTGCTGGAACATGGAGCGGTCTTGACATCTTGAATATCTGCGGTGAAGCAATAATTAACCGTGCATCCTCCGTCCAAACCGGGAGAACGGGCATCGTCGCAAGTGTTTAATTTTGTCGCCATGCTGCCGATCTGGTTTAAGGAGTGGAATTTAACCTGGAGGGTCAGGGATGGACATGCGGAATCGCGTTCCCCCGTTGTCGCACCCCTCAGTGGGAGAACGGGAAGCCCACTCCAGCTGGCAGCCTCTCATTTGGTCCACATCAGTTGAGATCGTTTTTTTTAATGCTATGATATCCAAGTGCATACTAGTAATCTTTTCTAAACCATCTCCCAGTTTTTTCAGGCACTGAACACTGGCTGTTTATGGCTACCCTAAACTTAAGTTACAACAGCGCTGGTGGGATCAGAAACCGAGTCTGTGTTGTATTCATTCACAAAGTGTACACATTCACAAAGTGTGCACATTGAACGTTTCATACTTAATTTATTTGGCTGCTACCTGCAGTACAGGGAGAAAGTATTCGCCTCCTGTCTGATTTTCAGCAATTTTGCCTATTTTTGACACTGAATGTT
>JAOYSI010030034.1:0-31429 GCA_025775065.1 Hiodon alosoides
ACACCACACACCACCCAGTGTTTACCTGGGAGGACGGGGCATGAGAAAGCTATTTTGCAGTGACTGCAAGGTACTATCCATAAATCAGATAAATTGGGTATACTGATTCATTTTATGTTCCAATTAGAATAGAGATATTGCGAATGGCAAGATCCAGGCAAATCTTTTAAAACCAAGAGTGTCAACTCAATACTACCATTCATCAATATTTTTATTTTTATATTTTTTATTTTTTTATTATTTTCAATTCATAACAGACCTCGGGAAGTGAAGGAAATGAGAGATGTCTATAAACAATGATTGGCAGGCATGTGACTGCTTTGATGTGTCCCAGACTCTTTAATCAAAACGTAATCCACACAAACTTTCCCTTACATCAGATCCCAGACCAGTGAGCTGGAATAAGCTACCCAGTCAGAAACTGCACTTTTGTCACAGTGGTGCACGCATGGCACAGAAACACTGAAGTCTCACATAATAATAATAATAATAATAATAATAATAATAATAATAATAATAATAATAATAATAATAATAATAATAATAATAATACTAAATCATTTAGAAACCCACGAAAGGCAGTAACAAAATTATGTATAGTTTGTTTTAAAAAGACACCTCTAAAGTAATGATTAGTGCCTATCGTATATTCTATGAATATGTAAATAGTAAATATAACAGACATTTTTTTTATTATGCTTGATTTATTTGCTGCCATAATGGAAAGTTTTATTTTAAAGAAATCATGAATGTGAAAATTGGCCGATATAAAGTTTAACAGATCCGGTCTGTTTTTTTCAGTAACATCAAAATGCATATTCCCTCCTGCCTTCCTCAAATTAAAGTCCTTTCAAATTTAGACCTTTAGATAATTTATCTGAGAGCCATGCGCTATGACTTCTAGAGGAGACTTCAAATTATGTTTATGCAGGAGGTTTAGTGTTGGTGCCTTATGGTGAACCCAAACTGAGTAAAAACATTAAAAGACAGAATGGCCTCATGATCCCCCATTTCAGTTATTTCAGTTTATATCGATTTTAACAGTGATTACATAATCAGGTATTGCAGAATGTATTAAACATTACGGAAGTTTGGCTAACAGAATAGGAAAATGTGAACGACTTAAATTTTGCTGATATCTATGATTTATCTAGGAAAAAACGTTTTAACAAATAAGATGAGAATGTCTTATGACCCTGAGGATACAAATTTTACAAACCCTCTATGAACCAAGAGGACCGCATCAAAACTACTACCATTTCAAAGTGACGCTGTTAAAATGTTGGATACTAGATCGCACAGTACTCTCATAATAAATAAACACTTTTCATGAACAGCTATGCCAATGTATACTGCTAATACTGCAACTATTGGTGAGAAATGTAAAACCCCCACAGACCGTGGTAAGGTGGTGAGATCTGAGCACAGTCTGGTAGTTATACGGGTGTGATTTTTCTGACAGGCCTACTTACGGGTGCAGGCCATGGAGACTGGGTCACCCTCGGAGCGGAAGAAGTTCTTCTCACAGCCACAGTGGACCGAGCCCTCCTCCTGGGCGTAGCTGTGGGGGGGACACTTGGAGCACTTCATGTTCCCGGAGGAGGACTTATAAAAGCCAGGCCTGCAGGCTGCAAGACGAGAGGGGTCACAGCACATGGTTAGGCAACGGGGGCTGCAGTGTGGGAGAGAGGGGGCAACTTCAGACAGCTGCTGAGGTTCAGTGTTTCCTTCTGTTTTGTCTTCTTTAAAGCGACTCAATAACTGAATCTGACCTTGTTGCCGTGGCTGTGTGCTCATCAGACAATGTAAGAGATTACTTGGAACTGCGCGGTGGTTTCTGTAGGAGAAGCCTACGGCTGCCACGTCACACGGTCATACAAAGTTTGATCTATTTTTTCAGTGAAATAAAAAAAAATAGATTTTTTTCCACGACATTTAAAATTTCCCAGACGTTAAAAATGTTCAAATAAATATCCTTCATAGCTTCTGTACACAAACAACATCCTTGTTACAATTATACAATGAATGTAAAAAATCAATGTCTAATAGTAATAAGACACTGAATTCACGATACGTTATGACTCCGAGTCTGCAATTTGATGCATAGGACATATAGCGGATTCATATTAAAATGCATGCATTATTCAGACTTCATCACTGCATGGCTGTGTGTCACCTGCTGATGAAAACACATTTTCTCAAAGCTAAAGATGCAGTGACACGATGAGAGTGTGAGGTTATAGTTACACAGCGAAAGAGCTGGGATGAAAAAGCTTTCAAAACTCTCCCTAGCAGGCAGGTCCCATAGAGAACTTCATGTCTTCATTGGTTGAATACATTGATTGTCTGCTTAAAACATGTTTTGTGTAATGTCTTTCCCAATATTAGTGCAATGCAACAGTCTTGTTTTAATCTTTAAATTCAATTATTGTACAATAGACAAGACTAATTTAAGCGTGTTCGGGGTCACACATGCAAGAACATATGCACAGTTAAAACTATGATTATTTTCTACATATACATTATCTTATTTAGTCGTTTTCATAATATTCATTGCAATTGCATTTGGTATGGCACGATCCAAATCGTGTCATCTTAATATTGCGATATTTGAAACAATGATACATCATCGCATGCCTGATGTCTAAAAACCCGGAAACCTTCCCTGCCCTTTTTGTACTAGAACAGTACCCTTTATTGCCATTTTAGATAAACTTGGAAGTAACCAAAAATACTCTAATAGCTGCAATCGATCAATGCCATATCCTTGTGCTGGCGTTCCTGGAGTGAACACAATGGAAACCAATAGGATGACTACCGGTTCCACAGCGGAGCTCCAGAGTTTACCCCAGAGGGAGCTGTAGTTTCATGCTAAAGAAACGAGGTTGTGTGATCTAAGGTAAATCAGGTTTATATTAACCCCCCTTCCCCGGGGTTTCTGAGCCGCGCTATGAAATGACGCTGACAAGTAGCAGCTGCTCTTACTCCTCCCTGCAACAGGAAATCAAATCCGACGCAGCGTTTCCTTGGCAAATGGGCCAACAACGCTCCCAAATGAGATAATCGCAAAGCAGACAATTGTCCAGAATAGGCTATCAGAGGGCAGCCCTTCCATTCAAGAGTGAAAACAGAGGGTCTCGGTTTTGTAAAGTCATTAGCATTCACATATTTCCAATTTCTTTCAGGAGAGATCCTTTTAACTGGTAGAAAAGCATGTTAACTATGCAAAAGGGGAAATAAAAGACATGAAAAGAATGAAAAGTAGAGTAAAAACCATTTATCTGCATGGAATTGTATTGGGAAAACGAATTGCTTCTGGCCTCAAGTCAAGCAATCTTAGATTAAAGCCGAGAGGTCAGAGACATGCAACTTCAGGGCCTATAGCAAAAACCTTTCTCAAATCACTTCAAAAATGTTATCAATGAGCAAAGAAAGTTTTTTTTCAAGTACTTTCATTCACAACAGAATATTAACTATAAAAATTACTACCAAACTTAATTGTGCCGTAATTGCAACTTAATTTTCATTTTTGATTGTATTTGTGTTAAATTCTCCCAAGTGTTCCCAACTTGATACATGAGTCTAGTTGTTGCTAGAATGCAGAAGCAGGAGGAAAACGGAGGAGGAAAACGCAGGAGGAAAGCGTTCCTGTCTGTTCAGCAGATTCGGTTTGTGTAAGCACCACTCACTGTTATTGGCTGCACATGTGGAGCGTGGAGACAGCTTACAGGATCAATGGGTAGGAAACATTTTTTAAATGAAATATTGCCGCTTAAAATGTGAATTCAGTGAAGATAAATGACGTTGCTCTGGACTGACAAAATAGCATACCGTTGACAAGAAACGGCATGGATTCTCACGATAAGATAACACAAATCTTGCGGAATCTTGAACAGCGGCTCATAAAAAAATCAATATCAGGATAAGTCATAACATTCAGTAAACACTGGTTAGATTAATGTACTCTAATGTTCTCAGTTCTCAATAAGTGCATAAACAATGCATCCAACTGGCTCTATTCAGACAACTGGCTCTATTATTGAATTGCTTGTGTAACAGAATCTGGCCTCATGCTCATGTTAAGGTTTATTCTCTGGAGAACACAGAGAAGAAATCTGGTCAGGAGCCTGTCAATATGACGTGGTAAGTGGTAGCCATATGATATGATGGATGTAATCTGATTTTTTTTTCTCCAACTGGTTCCACAATTTCTGTGAGAAGAATTGAAGGCATTAATTTCTAAATCAATATGCCAGTCACAAAATACAATCATCTATAATTTAAGTGTCTGCCCTTTGTCTCATTTAACTCAGTGTGCCAGTACCAGCACTGATACTTCGGTCTGATCTGTTTGTAGAGTTCCTGAGTACCCCTAATCGTGATGTGGATTGCCTTGTTCAATTTAAACGTTTGAATATCATGCAGAGCTAAAAAAATAACTGCAAAAAAATGTATTATGCAGGCAATATAACGCAACACAATGTCCAATTTAGATTCACTCTACTCTCAACACCTGGCTCAGGAATTGACTGGGATAACCAGTAGTAGGAGACACACACATAAGCATAAGATATACACTAATTACTGACCTGTTTCAGACAACTGGGCCTGTAGAGAGCACAGCTGCATCAGGAAGAGGGCTATGAAATGTGATCGCGACTCCTAGTTGTGCTTGTGTTTGTCCTGGAGTCTGTCAGGGTAGCATATGTTAAAGTGACTATATCATGCTCGATCAATGTAAGGAACCTTGTAAACAACGCAGATGACACCCAAGCCAGATTACACACACGTGCACTATGTGGTCCTTCAGTCAAATGCTGACTCTGGCCATTAGAAAAGCTAAAACGTAACATGAACAAACTCCATGGAAACAGAGTTGTTAGAAAAAGGAAAGACTCATATATACGTTTCTGACACATCTGATAGCCCAGGTACCCAGAAAGGCACCAGACAAAAGCCGCAGAACGCTCTGTTAGAACTAGGCTTGTTTGTGCTGAAAGAACGAGGGGAGGAGTGTTTTGTACGGAGGCACTCCACCGCACTGGCAGCGGTAGACAGAGCGACTAGCTGCGTGTCGAACTAAACAAATGATTTCCCGGTCCTCGGCGGTTTCCAAAAGACTGACTGCCTCCTATTTCATCTCATAAGGTCGGGGGGGGTGCTTTTATTTCCCCTCCCTGGCTCGGAGTAAAATTAGATTTGATCGGTGGTCCTCGGGGAGAGCCATTCTTCAGCGTTAGAAATGGCAGACAAAGCCGCGAGCGCACAGGCCCCACTGGAACCCAATCCAGTGGAAATGGATATTAGCATTGTAATGTGCTAGGCGCTTCGGGGACTGTTTACAGTTCCAAACATGTGTTTCCTCCTTGCTTTCCTGCTTCACACAATACCGCTACTGTGCTTACACCTTCCTGACCCTGCAATGGGCACTTTATTATTCAAATAAGCTTTGAATCCGGGCGATTAATTAGCCTCTGCAGCCTCACGAGTGCCAGTTTTCCAAAATGCCGTTCCAAACCTGAATGACCCCATTGAGACTTTTTAAATTAATGAAACCCACTCAAATGTCATTACTTTGTAGTTAACAGCAAAAAACTGCGATCTGTATGTGAGGGGAGACTAATCAGCCAGATCATTGCAACACGTTTATTTTTGCTAGGCATTAAATCTATTAGTTTAATTTTGTTTATACATGAAATGCTTCATTTAAAAAAGAAAAAAGCATACTCAAATTATTTAAAAATGTTACACTACTTGTCACAGTGATATGACTATGTAAATTTTTGGGACGTGGATTTTTTAAATTGTACATTTAAATTTTTCTAGCACATAAACTTTAGTTATGAAGTAAAAGGTGTAGATATTATAATACACACAGAAAATGAAGAAGAATACATCAAGTACCATTATAGAGACCATAGCAATGGAACTCAGCAGGAATAGAATTCCTTGCATAGCCTTAGTCAACCCCCATTTAAATTTTGCTATGAGGTTGAAATTTCTCTGCTTTTGCTGGCACTTTCTTGTACCTTACATACCACCTTTCAGGCGAAAAATGCCCCTCAACGTGCCTGGATTGTTAAGGGATGCCGGGTGTTGTTACTGCATGTAGTTAATAAAGAACAAACCTTTTTAAGTGGCAAATCTGCATCAGATTCACCTATATTCAGCCACACCGGGTGGTGACCCACCCGAGGGTATCATCTATCTGCTGGAAACAGAATTGTGTTCCAAGTTCATCAAAGTCCCACCTCACGCAAAGCCCACGGGCACATTCATTTGCCTTTCATTGTGATTGCAGGAACGCAATGGAAATTAATTTAATAAACCCATCAAAGGCTAATTAGAAAATGTGCAGAGTTGCTTCACTGGTGCTACCCTTGAAGAAATTCACACGCTGAGGACGGTGAGTGGCCCCAGGTGTAACGTGGATGAGGGAGGTAGGGGGCGTTAATAAAATTAAGATTTTGCCAAGAATCTCCTACGGTGTTACGTTGCGATTTTTCCAGTGCATTTTAACTTTTGAAAGTATCTGATGTAACCCAGTATGTATCTTATTGTACCCATACTGGCTAGTTGGTACCATAAGTAGACCCAGTAGTAGTGTCAAAAGTAGTGTGACGTAGTATTTTGTCCCACAGCTGTCTGTGCATAAGAGGCAGCCTGAAGCAGGCAGGCGAGGCAGTTGGGGAGTCCTGCTCTGCGCATAAGAGGCAGCCTGAAGCAGGCAGGCGAGGCAGCTGGGGATTCCTGCTGGCAGGCAGCTGCGACTCACCCTCTTCCCGGCCAGTTTGGTCCTGGACTGCAGACACTCTCAGATGAACTCAAGCATTGCTCTTCCGCCATGATTCTACATGGGAGCTATCGGATGAGAGTTTTTTTTATGACACCACTTTTGGGACTCCCAGTAAATATCGTATTGAGTTTCAATAATGCATAAATTGACAACAAATAAAAAGAGTAGCTTTGGAACAATTGCGCTTAGTAGCATACGTTTCAAAGCCTCTGGGAATGTGATTTTGTTCGATTAGGCTGTGTGCTCTCTCCAGGTTCCCACTGAACAGGATGTGCTGTTTTTAGGCAGAAGGCACACCATGAGTACAGCGTGATCCGCCACCTAATCCCCTATTGTGGTGGGTTTATATGCCGCCTATTCTCTCCTGGTAGGGCCACTCCATGCCAAGGCAGCTGATGGACCACACTGAATTCTCTACCGCGGATAAATCTCTCGGCAGACAAAGGGAGGGGAGGTCAGCCAAGGGTCCAAGGATTGTGCTGGGCACTTTAATGTATGGTGACTGTCAGTCATGGGCATGACTGATAACAGGTATTACTTTCACCAAGGAACACAGCAGAATACCAGCAATGAAGCCACTCTAATCCGAACAACCTGCTTCTGGCTATCGTCCCGCCCGAATGCGTCTATATAAAACTCAGTCATGTTAACTATATCCTTCATAACAGGGAAAAAAGGGATTCACCCACACGTGTGCTCATAATTATCTCTCATTGCATCCTTATGTGGGAACACAGGCTGGTCATTAATACCAATGGCTGCTTTCCAAACACTGAGTCCGAAGACAATAACAATGAGGAAAATGAACAAAGCAGATTTATGGTGTTTTATTTTTTTTGCTTTTCGGTATTCAGTGTACTTTTGTGGATGCGTATGTTTGTGCATGCGTGTATGTGTGTGTGCATACACACACACACACACACACACACACACACACACACACACACACACACACACACACACACACACAATGTGGGTGAATGCAGTCAGCTGTGGAGTAGAACTCAGCAAATGCTGCCTTCAGTGACAGGAGAGACTGAGGAGGAAGTGTCCTCCTTTCAAGGGTGCGGAAGTAGGTCAGCCCCGAACACTCCTCTGAAAAAAACAGTGAGGTTGGCCCACTTCCTTTCATCAAGCCTTCACTTCACTTCATCTTAACTGGGAAACCTTCTTCACATCTCATCTAGCCATACAATTATCTTGTGGTATCTTATCACAATACAGTAGATACATAGCAGCACGCACATTCAAAATAAAGCCACAGAATCTGTTCCTATGAGCCTTTTTCCCAAAGCTGATCACAATAACGTTTCCTTCACTCATTATCTGTATACAGCATAATATGTTTTTATTTGCATTAGTTAAATGGTTCAAATAAATCAAATAATGAAAGATAAAACCTGCACTCTTTGATCAGTACTGTGTATGTATTTTTTGTTATATGCTATTATGTGCTACTGTACAAAAGACAAACAAAAACTGTCACGGACTTGAGCCACACCTTAATAAACTGGTTATGTCATTAAAGTTATCTATTTTAAAAGTAATTTCTTAAGTTACCATGGAGGCTTACTATCACTGTATAAATACTAGGATGGCATTACTTTGGAGCCACAGGCAAAAGGGTCAAACTAAAGAGACACCCTTTCCCTGTTACAAGTGTGGGTCGTTCCTATTACACACACACACACTGCAGACGTATGACGCGGCTAAAGGCAGCCTCTTCCCAACGGAATAAAAACCGGAAGAAGAGGGGTGGTAAAGAATAACCAAAGGCAGTTTGTTTGAGGCATCGTGGGTTTGAGCGACGGACGAAGCCTGCAGCCTCGGTGAGTCCAATTCTGTCCCTTTATTACTGCCGGGTGGAGGAGCTGCCTCGTTTATACCCTTATTGCTTTGGGTTTTGTTGGATTTTCACCCACCGCGACACACTCTGGGTTAGGTCTAGTCCCGCAGATTGACCTAGTGAGGGAGCTAGGGAATGAGAATGAGACTCAAGCACTGCTTCTTAGATTCCAAAGGCAGGTGTCCATGAAGCAGCTTGGGCAGAGGAGCCCAACAAATCAATCTCCATTGACACGGGCCCTGCGGGGTGTCCGCACATTTGTTAAGGCCGTGCTGCCAGCCGGCCACCATTCATCTCCACAGAGGAACGGAGGGCGGCTGGGAGGGGCTGCTCGGGGGACAGGCTCCCCCGATCGAGCCATGGGGATGGAGAGTGCAGGAGGAGCAGCACGCCCATAAATCACAAGGCTGCGGCTGAGAGACGCGGACGCTGCTGTCAGGGGCCGAGACGCGCCACCGCAGGTGAGACCCAGACGCCACCACAGGCGGCTACCAGCATCAAGGTTCTCCACTTACAATCTCACTAACAGCTGCTCCGACCCGCCCCACAGATAAGCACTCTTCCTGCCTAAACGTGTGGATAAGCATCATCTTTTTTTACCTCCAATAGTGATTCTGATGCTGATAACACATTTACAAACAAACAGTTTGAGGTAAGAATGATTTGATTATAGAAACTAACACAGTATCGGGACATTTCATGCCCTTGTTGAAGATATAAAATACATATACATATCATGCTACCGAATGATTTTGGAGGGGAAAACGACCCAGCTCTTAAATCCCACTATATTTTCCTTTGTTATAATTCCCCAGGACTGTTCAGGCAAGGGAACTTGTCCCTAGGCATGAAGTGTCATCTGGGCCAAATGTGAAGTGTGAATGCCAAGAGAGAGAATTTTAAAGCCTGACATTTTACACAAAACATACTTCCCCCCATAACCAAGCGACAAGGTCCAAGACAATTACCAGTGTGGTTACACCAGTCAGTGGGACAATAACTCAGCTGAAAGGTCAGCCAGCGTGCTCCTTTCTAGCCCCTCTCACTCGGATCGATGCTTCAGCGGCCTCTCATCACCGTGCGGGACTGTCCCATGCCGCCAGCGATACTTACTGTCGATGGAGTCCCGCTACATCGCTCTTCTTCGGGCCGACTCAACCTCCATCTGCTCCTTTATTTGTCACATTGCAAATGCACCCCATCAAGCACACCACGTTTTTTTTTTTTTTTTCTCTGCAACAATCAAAATCTGTGTCAGTCCTTTCCTGAAATCAACTCTATGCAGTACTCTCTGTCTCCCTGTCCTTGGGGCTTGAAGGCTAAGAAAAACTGCTCTCACAGCAGAACTGCACCAATAACATAATACGGAGTTATTGCAGAAAGTTTGGGGACTATAGCACAGCTTCACATTTGTGGAACAAAGTGAACGGATCCGAATTCTAATTACCATGTAGTTCTAATTACTGCTCCCTGTGTTGAACTGGGCTCTCTATAAACACACCCGAGAGCAGAGCAAACTCATTAAAACACACAACGTGCATGTCGCTTCGTGAAATCATTTAAATTCCTATGCCAAACTCGGTAGTTTCCTGCAGCGACTGGAGAGGCGATAATATAATTCGGTTTCCAGTTTACTGGCACATCCTAGTGACTTTGCGGCTTCAATCAATAAGCCCTTTTTTTCTGTTCAGTATGTTCCTTTCCTTGTGGAATCCCGAGGAGCGGAGCAGCGAGCAGTAAAGATTTCCTTTGCAGGAAGGTAACAACGGCACACAATGATTTCATTAGCGGGTGCGATTTTAAGTGGCAGTGTAGCTGTGTATCTCCTGTCCAGCCATTCTCCTCTCTCTGTCGAGGGCCACTATTAGTTACAGTGATAGATCTCTTAATATGTCAGTGAGGAGACTGGAGCACAGTTGGCGGTGAAAAACAATCCCCCGGGCAGGCCCCCACTTCTCGGCCTTGATCGATGCACACAGAAGCACGGCCTGTCAGGGCCCGGCGCCGCGCCCGATTGGCTGACGCTACGCAACAGACAGTAGACAAGCTGACAGCACCCCCATTGACCCCAAGTCCGTGAGGCCCATCCTGACCCACTGACACGGAGTCACAGCCACACTGTCTGACGGCTCAGTGTGTCACCGCAGCGCGTGAATCGTACACGCACACACAGACATTTTTCAGGGATCCATAATAGACCAGTGACCCAGTCAAAATGGAAGCTTCATGAAGAGGTGTCTTAAAAAAACAAATAACAAAGAATAAAGTATTAATTATAACATAATCAGAAGCTTGATCGTTTAATCTTACTGATGAGGGGAGTAGACAGGGCTATCCACTTGTGATAGATAGATGGTTTCGTACTGTATGCTCAGAGGTACACACTGCGTCATTAATCACTCTCCCTCTCTGGATGCACTTATCCCGGATCCAACGATTAGAGGAATCGCTAACTGCCGTTCTGCTCCATTGAAGCTGCTCCTGTTTGTGCTCAAACCCAATGAAACCGTTTGAGAAGCTGGTGCTATAATTAATCACAAAACTCTGAAGATACTTGTTTGAAGTTGTTACTTATTCAGCTGGATGAGTATCAGTATGCGCAAAACTTCTTGGGATGAGTCCCCTTACAAACTGAATACCAAATGTGCAGTTTGCCTAATATAAAACTATGTCTGCGACGGTTTATGTACTCAAAATATGCATGCATATTTTATATACACACAATTCCTTACAAAAGTATTCAGACCCTAACCAATTCTCTCGTATCGCTGGTTCGAGTTACGAATGGTATACTGAGATTACGTTCTGCTTGATAATGTTTCTCAAAACACCTAAACTTAAAAATCTAAAGTGGCCATTGGCTTTTTGTTAGGAAATATTTGTAAGACTAATAAACTACAGAGTTCTGTAGTTGGGAGTGGAGTAATGGAGCATCAGTCAACCATATCAAGAGGTCTGGTCTGTGTCAGAGGGAAGAAAGAAAGCAGTTCCTCAAAACGTACGATCTTAGTGTTTAGTGATTGAGAACAAGATATAACATAACACTGTCCATGCCTCAAGAAACACCATCTCTTCAGTGGAGTATGATAGTGGCAGCATCATGAGGTGGGCATGCTTCTTATCAGCAGGGACTGGGCATCTTGTTGGTATTGAAGGAAGAACTGATTAAGCAAAATACAGGGAAATACTTCAAGTGAACATGCTTCAGTCTGCTGAAAAACTGAAGCTGGGGAGGAAATTCACGTTTCAGCAGGACAATGACCCCAAGCACAAAGCCAAAGCAAAACTCGAGTGGCTCAAGGACAATCGGGTGAATGTCCTTTTGTAGCCCAGTCAAAGTCCTGATCTCAGTCCCATTGAGAATCTGCAGCACTATATTAAAATTACAGTCCACAAGCATTGTCCAACCAATCTGAACAACCGAGAGAATGCCTGCCAAGACGAATGGGTCAAAATAACTCTGACACTGTGTGCAAAGCTGGGGCATACGTATCCCAAAAGACTTCAAGCTGTTATTGCATATCCACATAATCATGTGGGGTCGCTGAATACTTATGCTAGGAACATTTCTTTTTTTTTCATTTGTCATACAAATATTTTCAATGTCATAACACCAATGTCTCTTTACGATAACATATTTAGATTTTCAATATTTTCAATTAAATTATCAGACAGGACGAAGTTTCAATATACCAGTTGTAAACCCGTAACATGGGAGAATTGGTCAGGGGTCTGAATATGTTTATGTTTGTGCTTGTGTGTGTGTGTGTGGCACCTTGAGGTTTGATGAATTTGATCTAGGTACGTGTAACACGTGTCACTAGGATGATGGGAAGGTGAATTGGATGTTAAGTAGAGGCACGTTGTTTCAATATCATTAAATGGGTCACGAATGTAAGACAGGGATGCAATAATTATATATAATATTAGTATATGTAACTCCAAGTAAAGACTAAGCAAATTAACTATTTAATGGAATACTTTGTAATTGCATTTAGTTATTTTGTGACCACACTGTTATAGTCATCAAGGTCAAATAAAATTATTAAATATATACTCATTGACAATGCCATTAGCTACATACTAATGTTGTAATCTATTCACTTATGAAAAATATGATCACAACCCCATGCCAAAACAGCCCTATGAACCCAGACATACCTACAGAGTGGCTTTTGGCTCACTCAGAAAACAGCCTGGGCTCCTCCCAGCCACACACAGACTGAATGAAGCGGTAAGCTGCTGATGGGGAGCTGGCTGGGTGTGGAAACCAAAGACAATGTGATTACAGTGAGGACTCCAGGGGGATGAATGCAGTGAGGAAATCACAGGGCTTGAGGAATCTCCCCCATACTGGGTGCACACATGGTGTTTTGCTCTGCGGTTCCATAGCACCTTTACAGGCCACAGTGCCGGTGCGAGCCGAGAAATGAGGCCCATGGTCACTAGTGGAAAAATATCAAACGGTGTCAAAGTGCGTCGGGACTCATTCCTCAGACTGTTTCCGTCCAGAACCAGACCTCGTTTTACCGCTTGCACTACGCCCTGAGGGAACAATAGATCGGACGACTTATTTGCTTCCACCCACCATTCCGCATTCAGGGTTTTCACCTGAAAACTTTCATTGACATGGCTGAACCATTGCCAGACTGCATTGTTCCAATACAGCAGTCTTGATTAAGTAAAATTGCTGCCTTTGCACGCCCTCTCCCTTATTTTGCTTCATGAAATTCTGGTGGTCCTACAGGATGAATAAATGCAAAATATAGTCTTGCACAACTGCAATAATAATTACGTCAATTAAAACGATGGGCAAAAAGGACGCCAGTTCTCTCTTACACCTGGAAACAATTATCTGCGACTGAGCATACTGAGTTTCAATAATTACCATTGATCAGTCAAGTGCTTCAGCATACAATTTGTACTTGCACATGGTACTTACATTCTGGAGCAACGAGGAATGGAAATGCTTCAGGACAATCTATTCTGCTACACCAGCAGCAGTGTCCCCATCAGAAATTATGGGGACAGTAAAGCAAGGCAGTCACAAAGGCTTGCTATGGAGATTTAAACATAGGAAACATTTAACCTCCATCTCCAAATGCATCAGCAAGGGACTTTAATGTCACTTGTAAAATTAAAAACTTGAAACGCTAAATGGCAAAGAAAATTAGGAAGGAAATTAATAGAAAGTGCAAACAAAGGCCTGGTGATTTGCATTGAATTCAAGCAAATCCACCTAACAAGAGAAAGCCATTAGTCTAATAGAGGGAAAAAATATGATAGTTCCATCTATAAATTCATGTTTAATGTATGAAATTATAATCAACATATTACTGTCCTTTTAATTATATGCAGAACTCTCTAATTTTGACTGTCGTGATGCGCCAAGCTTTTGGCATTGATATGCACGGCTACATAACTACATGCAAATTATGCTTATCATGTTATCTCTTTGTATGTAAATCAATGCAAGAATGACTGTACCTTGGTTAATCCAGTCAACCTGTCAATATGAGGCAAATCACTTCAGTGGCACAGAAACTAACTGGCCAATTTGAATCTAAATGAATACATTAATGATATAAAAAATCAAAATATACAGAAATTCCAAAAATCCATATCACGAAGCAGGGCTATTTAATTCATATCAAGCAGCAGGTTTTTCTAAAATACCTGTTTTACAATTGGGATATCTCATTGTTTAGTGTACCTGAGAAAGGAATATTGTGCAGTTAACCCCAACACACAAACACACACACACACACACACACACACACACACACACACACACACACACACACACACACACACAAAAACAACCAAATACAACAGTTCCTTTTATTACAAAACCTTCCGCAATGACAATCTAATAAACAGGGAGAGAACACGTCTGTAACAGTGTTCACTTTTTTACAGTCAAACCCTAAATGTAATAGGGAACAGATTGCAGAGTTATCTATCTGGCAAAAAGTCAGCATGACCACAGCAACGCAATCAGCAGAGTGTGTCTTTTCAACTGGGACACAAAGAGTGTCAGTCATCATCGTTCTATCAGTGTTCACAGGGACCCAAGTTTTTATCAGCCATTTGCTATCTCAAAGTATTACATGATCTCAAAACATTCCTAGCATTACACAAAAATAATAAAAAAAGAAAGCGGTCAAAGCCATTGAAAACACATATCCTGAACAGGTGCTGACAGCCTAGTGATTTACTGAGAACGTTAGCAAGTGTATGCCATCTAAAAGAACTGTATATCATTTTCATGAGAAAATATACTGCCATCCATGACAGTATTAGGGATATGTCATTGATATTTAGCTTGCAATGTCATCCTGAATAAAATCAAATACAGCCATATGACAGCCATATAAATTCCTCTTAGCTCCCTTTATTTTATATTAACCTTGTCTTTGCCTGTTAAATTAAACGAGCGCAAGTATCTATGACTGTTTTGTGTATTTTCTTTCTGGTTTTCTCCTTGACAAACCCATCAATGGTTAACACTTAACAATAAAATGTCGAAAGTAAGGAGAAGATTGTAAAGATGAGTAAGATGGGGTGCGTCTGAATTTAAATATTGAGATGTTAATTGCAGTGGCATTCGTGCCAAGCAATAGGGTCCCTCTACATGCTTCCTTAACCACGCAATGTGAGTTTTTGAGACACGTCTCCCAGACAATGCCTTCTTAAAGGTCAGTGCTCAGCTCAGAAGACTCCCTTAACCTTTAAAGGTTGCCCACTTTGTCCCCCGTGCCAGACAAAGCGAAAACCATCCGTGCGTCTGTGTGTCGGGCTTCTCTGAACAGACAGATTACAAGTTCAGATCTCCGCCGCGGACTTCAGTACAAGGATACTTGAGGGGATTGTGTTCTTTACCCCCTGGGTGCACCTCCGGGGGATTATTCTCCACCAGAAGGAGAAAAAAAACCCGCTAACACCTAGGCCACTGCTCCGTGCTTTCCTCGTCTCATGCGTGCCATTCGATTATTATTGTCATTTCCATGAAGCAACGATCTGGGATATTCCCAGTCTTGAGAGCTCTGTGAAATGAGCAGATGTAGCACATTTTGGTCTCTCTAAGATAATGCATGAACGGACATGCCTGTTCTTTAAAAGTTAATGACATTCAGCCTCATATCTATCTTTTTTCCCCCACCTAGTGGAGCCAAACGGAGCTGGTCCCTCCTGCTAGAATTCCACAGGCTAGCGACACTTTTCACTTGTTCTTTCCTGGTAGTTGAACTTGTTTGACAACACCACGATGGCATGCAAGGAGATGTATCCCAGCCTGAGAAAAACCTAAGTTTTTTCCTATTTTATTAATTACTGTGTACTGGACCTCTTTAATGAAGGCTCTGGCATTTTTTGTGGACTTTGAATCAAGGTGGACATTTAGTTTCAAAACATTGAAATAATATTAAAAATAGTCAAACCGTCAGAATAATGGACAGATAGTGCCTATATAGCAAAAACACTGTAAATCACTGCACAAAGGGAACAATACGAAATAAACAAGACTAATACAGTTCCGTTGCCTTTCTAGTTTAAAAGCACAATTCCCAAAAGACCTTGAGACACACAGACTCACAGAGATTGCTTAATAGGCAAACCACATTGCCCGTATTTAATTTATTTAAAAAACAAAACAAAAAAAAACACAATAATGCTCCCTTTTCCGCCGGTGTTTATTTTTATTCCCACTGCCTGGGCAGAGCACAGCACGTCCCCTTTATCACATGGACACCAGAGGCAATCCCAATGGGCTTAAGGCAGGATCCGCCACAGAAAAAAGCGGCCCAAGGGACGCAGCCCTGAACGTGCAGTGCAATGCCTGCACTCTTTTACATTCACGTGTCACCCTTTCTCCGCAGTGTTAGCCGGCTCCCGATTCCTTTAAAATGAAATGAGACGGATGTACACATAACAAAGCCCGCTACTCCTTTTAAACCACTGATTACCTTTTAAACCACTGATTACCATTATTCAGTAGCAGAGAGCAGAAATTAAATTTGCCCGGCCGTTAGGAGTTAAGGCAGGGAGACAGGAGAAGGTTTTGCAGCGTCAGGCCCTAAATCTCGTTTCTCCTCTGGTTTATAGCAATGATCCGGCTGCATCGACAGAAGTGTCCGACGAGGCACCCAGACAAATCCCAGCTGAGATATTAAGCGCTTGCTACCTACTACATTGATTAGGAGAGAAACGGGAATTCGCAGAGCATGTCAAAGGCACAAGGTCAAGCACTGAAAGACCTGCTGTGCATGCCTTATGGAGCGTAGTGACTGGGGCCCATTGGGAAGTTTGGGGTAGGGCTTCAGACAAATATTTCAGTTTTTTTAAAGAGAATCCCTGAGAGGTAATAAGCTAAGACTGAAACAAACTAAGAATAACAATATTGACCCTCTAGAAGAATTGATTAAGAAAATGCATCTGACACTAGAGACTGAAGGGCAAATATTTTTGTAATGACCCCAGGGTTTAGTTATTTCCATCTGAATTGGGGGAGTCTTTGCAAAAATTAGTTAACAGAATTTTTGCCCATTAAATGATGGTTCACACTGCCTACCCTGGTAAAAAAAAAAAACACCATTGTATTTACCCCCAGTAAAAGAGCTCCATCACTCTGTGCTCTGTGAGCGAGTGCTGGAGAGCTAGCTGTCAGCAGGGCCTTGTCCTGCTGTCAGGCCGGCACCATGCTCATCGATCACCATCAGGCCCCCCGCCCAATGTGCCACTGGGGGTCCGTCCCCAATAAACGGCCCCATCCACTGCCTGCATCTGGAGAAAAGGGGGCTTACATTCCTCAGCCTGTGGTTAATGTCTTTGAAGTTCTTTTTTTGGGGGAAGAAAACACAACAACAACACTCGGTTTTGAGAGACCTTTCAGGACTCACTTCACTTCTGTCCTGTCCCATTCCACCCACTCTGGAAGGTGAAGCAATAAAGGAACAGTTGGAGAAGCAAACACGCTTTGGTGCTATGAATAGATGCTGGTGCATGAAGCCACAGGATTGGAGCAGATGCTCAGAGACTTGTTTTGTCTGGGCTTTGTTTAGTTTAGATTTCATTACAGTAATTAATTTCTGGGTCAGGACTTCAGAATGAAGTGTAATAAAGCTCAGTATTAGCGAGCGCTGACAGTTATTTAGATGGGTTTTCCCACAAGAATCTTCACAGTTGGTTTTGTGCAGCTTTATTCCTTCCTTTATTAGTTTAGTTGCGGAGAAAGTATCACCAAACTTGCTTATTGTTCAGTGTCAGGAATAAAACAGATGGCAAAATGCCTATGAACAGAGAAATAGCATTAAAAAAACCACGAGCTGAATACATTGTGATTCTAAAGTCAACAAAGGGGACTTTACGAAGGCGGCACCACTTAAAGTAATACAAATTTTGTTGTTTGTAAAAGTGTTGTCAATCCAAATTAAATCGGTACCATGAAATATTCTTCTTTTTAAAGAGAATCCTGGATGACGTGTCCATTCACAATGGTCATGATAGGAGCCCATCGTGAAGAAACCTCTTGAGCGGTGGTTTCGGTCTGCCCATGGAAAATGTAAAGTCTGGGATTTTGTAGAGGAAAATGTATTTAGGCTCTGCAAAGAAGACCAGCTAGAAAAATACTCAAGGAACGAGCATCCCCTCACTAAAATTGATAGGAAAACCAAATGGCATGGGTCAGAATTGCAGTAATGGGTTCCATCTGGGGCTTGACCCCAGTTTATGTAGGATAATTCCAGCATTTAAGACATTCAGCAAGCCTCGGAATTATATGGCCTCAAGAACAAAGGCTTGTGGCTCTTTTGTGAGAAGCGTCTTGTGACCTGCAAAAGTGTAAAAGGATTATCTGCAGTGATGTCATATAAAAACTGCCACAAATCCCAAGGACATGCCTCAGCTTCTGATCACTAGATTCTGATGCAGAAAAGGACAGAGCAACCATTGCTTTACCTCTCATGGTGATGTACCCCTTCGCCTGTTCAGGTTTGTCCTTGATCCAGGTCTAAAGGACAACCTGCACAATTGCCATGGTTTACAACAGATATGCGTAACTCTAAGTAAAGATGACAATGAGAAATAATAATGGGAGTCAAAACATCACCAACCTGACATCCAGTTCTAGACACTTAAATCAGATTTTGCGCTTTCTTTTTATACAGGTCAGATACGCTGTTAGTGTGAATTATGGCTCACTAATCGACAGAACATTAAGCTCCTGTATCATAAGATCCCAGATGTGATAGACATTAAGAGTTGTATACAGAATTCAGGCTTCACAATCACAATCTGCCATGTGCCAAGAATTAATTCCTTTTATATTTGTATTGAATATGTGTTAATCCTGTGCTCATAATCTATTTATGGAAAAGCCTAGTTAATAAGTAGGAGACATAATAAAAACCTCTAAACCTTCGTTCCGTAACATAACAGGTTGTCAAACTCATATTGTGGTAGAGCTTTAATTTGAGATGATTTAATGATCCCAATCACTGCATCTCAAGTTATTCTGGGAATTCAAGGGTTGTCCAAATAGTGTGTGTTTCATTGTATTATTAATTCAGTAGGCAAACACATAATAATCATTATAATCATCTTTATGGGGTGTCAGGGCAGCTCAACAGTTAGTTTTAGTGCCCCATAGTGCCAGGGTCCCAGATTTCACTCTAACTGTGTGGAATTTCTCCCTATATTTGCCACGGTTCACTTTCTCCAAAGTCTTGAGTGTTAGCTGGAGATTGAGATTGTGTCTATCTCCACCGCTGAGCTGGACTGTCATTCCCTCCTGGGTATACCTTTACTCAAACCCTGCATCTAGGTTTGGCTTTGGTGACCCTGAATAGGCTGGTTGTCTAAAATGAATGAATAATCTGTATTTGACATCTCGAGGCAATCAATGGAACTAGAAAACTGTCCTCTGTGCAAAAAATATTATACAAACAATTACACGGACAAATGTAAATAATACAGTGTAAAAAAATGATGGTCCATCAATGTGCTTCATTATCATCGATACATTACATTTTTGTCAGCTGAAAAAGAAGAGAAAGTCTTCAAAAGATCTACTTAAAAATTGAACCAATTCGTAAATGCTGTTTCACAAAAGCGCCATTCAAATAAAAATGAATCCAATTTTAAGTCAAAGGGTCACAGGCTTTTTAAGAAAAAGCTTAGATGTCATCAGTGTATTTGCTTTTCACTGCTAGCAGCCACGATAATGTCTTTGCTAAACATTAGACAATCACAGGTATTTCATTGAGTGAAAACTACCACACTAATCTTCAGTCAAGTCTTACTCATGCCAACCATCACATCAGACACAAATGTCTGTCTGAGCGCAAAAAAAACTGTGTTTGAAGCTAGAGCGGCAATTATTGACCGTTTGGGACAGCCTTTGAAAAGATTAATATTAAACAGCCCACAGTCTTTTCAAATAGTCAACCTTTTCTCTTTTCAGGTGATGCGAAGGTTTTAACGGGGCACGCGAGCATTAAGTGTGTGTCGGAGAGGGAACAGAGGGTAAAGCGTTTAAGGACAGTGAGGGATGATATAAAACACGTGGCACGCAATCGTTACAGGAGCTCACAGGCTAGGCTTTGATCCTGAGGCCAGGACCAACAGCCACTGGGACACCACCACACTGAACAAAACCGCTTCACATAGCCTCAGCGGGAATACAAAGAGGAGGTGGGGAACGACAGAGAGACTGGACTCTACTTTCCAGTGCAGACGCTAGGCTGTTTTACTGTGTCTGTTTCCGCGCAGCCAGTCAGTAACACTTTATGATAAGTGTTTGCAGTTCCAATAAAAGGAAAACGTTTCTGACTGAATGCCCATCACGCTCAAAGCTAAGAAGGGAAAAAAAAAGAATATTAAAGAAACAACATTTTTAAGACTACTGTGTGTGTGGTATTTATTGTTTATTTTTTCGAGTCAGGTTTCCCGGGAGACTGGGGGTAACAACGTAAGCAATTAGTGAATGAGCTATCCTATTGCTCAGATCCATAACAAACCAAACGCAACAGAAATTACCCCAGTCCTGAGCCTGCCGTGGAGATTACAACACATCATTTTTTTAATCATTATTATCAATTACCAAACTACATGAACAACACCTTAGGTACATATTCATATTCATATGAACTGAGTGTAACTAATACACATATAACGAATAGACGAGACACATAATCATATAAGTTCCAAATGTACAGGATTAGCACATTTCAAAAATATGAAGACCAAAGGTTTTAACCAGCACCATGCATTTTGGATTATAATGAAAGGCACTTCTATATTACAGCTGAAGGTTGAGTAGGTTCAGGATCTGCTCTTTCTCTGCGACAGCCCAGAAAGGCCAATTTCCCAGAAATGTGTATATCACCAACGAAGGCAATGCACACACATGTGAACCATGACTTCAAAGTAGAATAAACGCATCCCAAGAACACATCACCACTCAAGCATCCTGGAAAACTAATAACAGAAGCCGTCAGTCTGAATCAAGATTTGTTCTTCTTAGCCTAGCAGTTCCAAACCTGAGAGGCTTTACTGGCTTGTTAAAATACCCTGCCGCACTTCCTCCAATGGCATTAATGAGATCTGATAACTAATCAGGGTATAGCGAGTACAGGGATTGGGTATCCAGGCAAATCCAGAAGGAATGTGAGACACAGCAGCTCTCAAAGAAACCCACAGGCAGCTGCAAACATGGGCCGCACATCCAGCAGGGTTTTGCACTCTGTTTGTTTTTTTAAGATCAAATTATGCTTTGAGGAATTTCAAACAGATCACAGACAGTTCACCTGCTTCGCTTCCTTGTATTAAAAATGTAATAACCATCCCACTGAGGCGCCTATTCAAAACAGCGGCAGTAAGGTCATGAAAGCCATATTCAGCTGACCAATAAACAAGCAGAGACCGTTTTTATTGCCAAAGAAACTCAGGTTTTTTTTGTGTGATATCTCAAAATCTAATTTAGTTTTTATTTCTATGCAGCAGATGTTACTTCTAACATGTATTTGTGATAAATGTAACCATTTTGCTATGCCAGCTATGTAAAAGTAAAAAGTAAAAGTAAAGAAAAGTAAAACCTGCTAACGAGAGAAAAGAGTCTTTACATGGTGAGGGTAGCCCATCCTGTAACATCCTGTAACATCCTGTAAACTAGTCATAGTCATTGACTTGCATGCACACACACACACACACACACACACAGTCCCCTGAATTATGTTGTTTACCTGAAAACAAAGAACAGGGCACAGGTGCCCAACAAACATGGGCCACAATCTACAAACTACAACTTCACAAAGTCTTCGCACACAAGATTAACCTGCGAGAGGAAATGAAACATGCTGCATCATTTCGCCCCAAAGACATGACAGTGAATAATTCAACGGATACCCACTCGATGCAGCAACGTCAGGACCAAGCAGATGACTCAGGCGCACACTCAGAGTGATGAAAAGTAGGTCTACCCTCCTGAAAATGTCTGTTTTATAATCGCAATCCAGCCTCTCAGGGTAATCCATCTGTTAACACATGGGGCCTGCAGAGGGATCCCTAAGCTAACGTGAGTCTTCGGCACATCAAGGCTTTGTGTATTGAGAACGCAGCTGTCCCACTCTGGTAATATAAGCCCTTATTAGCCTCCATTAGTCAGCCCTGAAACTAATAAGAGATTGTCAAATACATCCAAACATTCACACAACTGCACAGGAACACCACAGAGTGGTGAATGGTAATCTTAATGCAAAGCCATCAGCTGTCTGTTTGATAGGCCTTCATCGTTTTTTCTCCCAACCCAGAAAGGACAGACTTATTACTTATCTTATTACTTGTAAACCTCATGCAATGTGGTCCGGTGTCATATTTTAATAATACATTAAATAATTATGTTATCCTGATAGAGTGACAAAAGTTATGTTCAAAAGTCACATGTCTCTGCAGCGTGCATACAAATAATGAAAACTGACGCCTACTCATGCAGTATGTTGAGCTTTTCTTGAGTTCTTCAATACCATTCTCTGGACATCCTAGTTCAATCTGAATGATTAGAGGCACCTACTGATAACTGATTATTAAGACCAATACTGTTGAGGACTAAGGTGAAGGATCTTCTGAATATGATACAGAATCCTCTTGGTTTTCTTAATCAAGAGACAGGCTTAACACTCAGTCGTCAACACATGTCTCAAAGTCATCAGATGTAGGGATTTAAAAAAAAAAAAAAACAGAATGTATTGGACCTATCCAGAACCCAGGTCGGACACCTTTGATGTCCAAAACCGTAGTATTCCCCTGGTGGTGAAAACTATGTTAGCAAGAGGCCTGGTTATAACAGACTGGTTGAATTGGTTGTTTTATTAAAGCCGCCTCCATTAAGACCATTGGTTCATCATTGGTATCATCCCAATGAAAACAAAACACTTCTATGTTAAAATATGTTATGATAACGCCTGGTCAGATGTAGCTTCCACAGCAATTGCCTTTATGATAAAAATAAATCCATGTATTTTTTTTGACCAAAAATTTGCAAATTTGATATAATCTCTCTGATGGGACAAATGTGAAATATGTGGGCAACTGTCTGTACTGAAAAGAAAACACTAAAAAGTCTAGACTCCTATCCACCAATTACACGCCCAATGCAAGAAACAGAGGTGTGTAATTCAATTCAATTCAAAACACGACGCAACTGAAAAAATCCCAAAAAACTGAAATAATCTGAACACTTTATGAGCTACGGCGAGTGAACTGGTTCCACTCAAATAATAACCCAGACAGAGCGAGTTTCTCTATGAGCCAGCTGCCAGCCTATTTATTATCATACCACAGAGCTACAATAGATCGCACTGCAGCAGCCAATCAACTTCCTTTAGGTCATGTGCTAGTGTTGATGTCCAATGTACTACGAAGGAGAGGAGAAAGTGAGGTAAGTTTTGGTTTTAAAGCCTTAATGTATAATATATTGTGTGCGAGTTTAAACTTCTCATGCATGGCCTTTATAACACTCTTACACAAACACATGCACTCACTTTCTGTTTACATTTTTTTGCAAAGTACTTTTACTTTTGCTACTTGAGTATATTTAAAAGCAGATTATTTCAAATGCACTCCACTTACTTTTACTCATGTACTGTTTGAATTGGAGACTTTTTACTTTCGCTTGAGTCATTTTTTGATGGAGTAGCTTTGCTTTTACTCAAGTACATCCGACTCCTATTTTCCACCCCTGTCTGGTAACAACGGAGGAGGGATGATGGTAATAATGACTCCTACATCCGACAGATTCTATCTGTATGTTGATTTAAAGCGTTTATCTAAAGAAGGCCCTCCCCCAAGTAGTTACAGCCCGCTGCCACGCCGGTATTCCAACTCTTCACTCAAGATGCCCTGATCCAGACTCATCTTGCGCACTTTTGGACCTAATGTAGCCATTTGAGGGAAGCGGTAACTTCACTTCCTTTGGCACGGGAGACCAGGGTTTGACTCTTGCCATGTTTTCAGGATGTTATGATACATTTTATACTTTTAAAAATCTCTCTTCCTTGAAAAGTATTATTGCCTTATGTTCGAGGCTGCCCAATATTATGGACAATAACAATATGAAAATTCTGAAAAACATTTTATAAAAACAAAATATTTGAAAGAAAATTGAAATTAAACTCAACATCTCTTGCTTAAAAACATGTTGTACTACTAAAGTCTCTTAATCTCCTTGTGTAAAAAACAAACGAAACAATTTGCAACTTAAACAGTTTCCATGTACATGTAAAATGCAGTAAAGCTGTTGAAATTCAAACAAGCTTTCATAAGATTGAAACAAACTAAGTTTGTTTTCCTATAAAAATGAAATGGTTCATTGCCCAACGACTCCTGGACATCCAGAGAATTTGGGGCAGTTTTTTCTCTTAAGAAGAGAAGCATTTCGACTGTATTGAAATGTTAAGGCAGCTCTTAACAAACTTTCTCAGTCTGTACTGCTGCAGGGGGAAGAAAGGTATGCTCAGGTAATTGATAGTAGCATCAGAAAACGACACTTATACCTTGGGATGGGGGCTTCATTTAACTGCAACTAAAAGACTCCCACATCACTGACATTTTCCTCTGTTTAAACTGAGCTCTTGGCCGATGTACCTTGAACAAATGTAACAACGCAGTTTAACTTTAATGCTCATATTTTCTGTAAAATATTGACAAGAGTGTTTAGCATATCTTTAACCTAAAATCAGCTGATACCTATATAAAGCCAATTGATTTGTGCACCTCTAACGGCTCAAATCAAGTCTACTCAAAAGCATAATGGCCTTGCCTACTGAGTCATGCCTGGCTGTCACAAAGCGACACCCTGGAATTCTCTCTGGGCCTATTCCCCAAAACACTCCAGTAACCCTCAGTCTAATCCTCAATCATTTTTGAGCACGCCACCCTTTGCTCTCTACATTGCCAAATCTGGGAACTTCCCACTGTCCTGTCTGCCAAACATCAAATGCTTCTGTCAGTTTCCTGATGAGGTGCTACGGGAGAGCGTTTCACAACCCTAACTGTTTCAAGCTGTTCCCTGAGGAGGACCGCACCACAGATCCAGCCTCCTGATGCTCTCATGCTCAGCTAGGTTGAGCTCATACCCCTCACGCCTGCAAAATGAAGTGCGTTTGTTTGTCAGAGCAACAGTCTTGCATGATGTAAAAAATCCACAAATTTGGGCCTGCCGAGAACCTCAACATTTGCCAGCAGAGCCAGATTTTGTTTATTTTATTTTATTTTATTTTATTTATTTTTTTGTCTAGGATGTATTCTCGGAGGGAAAGAGGGCACTAAACAAAAGAAAGCCAACAGGTCTGAGAGCAAGAGAGAAGGAGAGAGAATGAAGGAGAAAGCGAGACAAAGCGGTTACCTTGACAGGAGACTTCCCGCTCTTCGTAGCCAATGTTGCACAGACATTTCCCAATGGGCACCAGCCACTCGCCCTCAGTGCTGCAGTACATCTTTGGAGGGTCCTCCTCCTTGGAGTTGTTGACACAGGAGCCTCGCACCTCCACTAAGGACTGGGAGTCCATTGGCACCGTGTCGGGGAACATGGCTAGATTCCTAACTGTGAAGGAGCACTTTTTAAAATACACCCGTACTGACACCAGGGCCACGCAGGCCCCCACGTCCTGGAAGGCTAGGTAGAAGCCTTTTTTGGTGATGGGTCCAACCTCCCTCACCTCTGTATTGAGTTTGAGGATACGGTCACCCAGATCCATCTGTGTGAAGCTCTCATCAGCTGCAATGGTGTCGATCTTTGAGAACTGATGTTCCCTGAACTTCACTCCTTGATCCTCATCTATCTCTAAGTAGTGCAGGTTGAAGGTCTCTTTGCAGGTCCCCAGGACCAAGGGGATGCTGTTGCAGTCTCTTAAGGTAAATTTGAGCTCCACATAGATCTTCTGTGCAGAGTTGCGGGGAATCCAGTTGGTCCTCAGCCAGTTATTCTGACTGTACTCCATGACGTTGCACACCTGGAAGGTTCGAATTGGTGTGTAGTGCTCATCCACTCCGCTGATCTCTTCCCACTGAGTGAAGAGGAGAAGAACATTTTATGTAGCAGTACTGCTTCTCTTATCAGTGACTCCAGATAGTTCTTTCATTTTCAGCTCCACAAAAGTGCAAATAATTCATGGTACCACAAGTAGAAAAATATAGAATATTTCATTTCCGAACAACTGGGGAATTTTCCTGACAGTATCCTGGCACCAGTGGGTCAGAGATATTCAATAAACAATCCAATCCATTCAATACACAGATAACTTTTTATATTCTCTGTTTAAAATAATGATGTATATTATAACAACATCATTCACCTGCATTACTGTACTTAGGTGGTAGAATACACTACAAGCTCGATTTTTTAAATTGGCATAGTTAAATGACAGTTTGGTTAAACAGCACTTGAACGTACATTCACTCAATACAGAAACATCCTTGGTGTGAGTTATTGATTTGCCAAGTGAAAAGAAAGTCAGGTGTCCAAAGTTACAATATAGTCAGAATCATGCAGGCTTTCAGCTTTAACATATACAAAGGAAAATAAATGAGTAAGAAAGAGACTTTGTTTTTTCTGTTGCAATAACAGAACGAGAGTCCGGCACAGGGTCTCTGAGCAGGTTTTTCACCAGGTCCTTAGCTGAGTGGTGTAATCTCTCTTCAGTGGAAGAGAGTTGTTTATTACCAGGCTGAACAATTGTGCGCCAGACAGGAATATTTGACATTCTTGTTTCATCTTTACCCGGCTTTAATGAAACACCAGAGAAAATGAAAGGTTTTTTATTTTTTATTTTTTTCCTGACAATTGAAACGATTACTGTTGATTCCTTGCATACATTATTTATGATGGCAGCAGTCTTTACAAGTATATACTTTATATAATATATCAAATAAATAAAATACCCCTCCTACTCTCCAGCACACACACAGGACTTTTGGTTTTACCGAGTGGGGGATACACTGCATTATTCCTTTAGATTTCCAACAAGAAAATAAACTCAGTGTTTCCTTGCGGGTGAGTGACTGCAGAGTGGTTCAGTCAAAGGCCAAGAAAAAGGACTAGGCCATACCTACATAATTTACATGTAAATGTGTAGTAAAATTTGAAGTCTAGAATGGAGCGGCCTGAACCGGCTTATTGAACACTTTTCTGAAGTCGGCTCCCGGCCATCTCAGACTCGATTTCCACGGAATTTTGGGTGTCCCAAATGAATCCCAGGTGTGGCAACACATGCTCGGATTCCAGAGAGTGACTATAAGCAGAACACTGCTGCCAAAACAAATGAAATGTCATATACGATGTGCGCATATCTAACTGGAAAAAGGAACACTGCATGAACTGTCCTGTATGTGTCAAGCATGACATCACTGCGGCATGCCCGCGCCCAACACACACTAAAGAGAACCGTCACAGGCACATTTCAAAAGTCAGAGAATGTGCAGACTCAAAACAACACGCTATCCAGTGTCTCTGGATATCTTTCATAACGCTCATCAAAACGGGATTTATGATGTACAGTTGCTCTATTCGAGAGAGGACGGTAACGTTGACGCTGATGAAGCAGGGAACTAGTCTCTCGCTGGGTAGGCTACGGGCCACAGTGGCCAAAAAGGCAGCATCTTTTGGGAATGAATGCACAAATTGTCAAGTGAATAATCCACTCCACGTTTAAAGGTGACTGTAGTTTTAGTTTTAGTTTTTTCATATATCACTTTACCACAGTAATCCCCTCTAGCAAGACAAATCAGCATATGTGGCAATCCACAGTTGGTACATTTGGCAGGACCCGGCCCTGTGTATGCTCATTCTGAAGGCAGGCCAACTGGTAAATACTTTCAACTAAAAGATTCTCTGGCACTAGTCAACTAACACAAAAAGAGCTTGTGTTTCAGAATTATAATCCTGTAATAAAATTATAATCCTCCTCTTACTCGTATTACAACAAAATTGCATTAGTGTTAAAAAAAACTGACATGGACTGCAACCTCACAGTGGTATCGTATACACTAACAATCAATGAACCCCCTATCAAATGTGAAGTTGAATTTGCCCCAAGTCCTTCCGTTGCCAAACCATCTAGGATTCCACATGGACCACCAAATAGAAAAGCCACAATATCCAAATAATGCACGTGGACACAGATGAACAGGCAACTCTGGGAAGGTCTGGGAAGGATATCTGTGACAGGTATCACTTTTCCACTGTAGTGCTAGTTAGGGCTGCCCCTGCACTAATTGATACATAACAAGATTCAGGCTCTTGAGCAGCGGATAGTTGGGCCTGAGGTCACACCTGGGAATCTGTGAGTGGAGGTCAGAGGTCAGAGTGCAGCTAAGACAGTGGGACATTTTCAAAAAGCAAACACAGTCATCTAATGTTGATAGCTAAAGACAGCCTGTCACTATCAAGGCTATTCCAAGCATTTCACTGGGACAACAGTCATGTTGGTTAAATTCAACGTCCCCATTGCAACTATCGGACTTTTGCGAAATATAATACAACTTAGAATAGGTCAAACATGCATTAATAAGACACTGGTAAATAATGTCAACTGTGGTAAAATTAACCTTATTTTTGCTTTAGGAGTGATATGACGATTACTTCTTTCTGGTCAACTATGCTATATGCAAAAAGTTGATATGTTACTTTATTTTAATCAGGTTATTATTTTTTCTAATATTATTGCACTGAACTATTTATTTTAAAGCTTTTATTTTAAATGTTATTTCACTATGGTAAATTATTAATCTAAATTAAAATATAAATACATTTTTATTGACTTCTGAAGCCAACAATCTAAATTTCAAAGCGTTCGAGTACAGCCCTTTTTAGGAGACAAATCACACACGGATGAGTAAGATGAGACAAAACGCAGAGAGACGGGTGTGTTTATCCTCCAGGCAACTGTTCCTGTACGGCGGAGCATTCCCACACCAGGACTAGCGGCCCCGCGATTGGTTAAGCACCTCCCGGGTTTAGATTTCCTGTTTTGGTCCGCCATGAACAACTGTACTGCATCAGTCAGTAGCTTTTCATCATAGCTTTTACGTGAAAGAAACCATAACATCATTGCACAATCAACCATTTACCCCACTCAGGCCCTGCGCAGTGCTAATCCCCCATTCAGAGTAGGGTGTTTTTCACGTTGTGCAGCTGGGGATCCCTCCGCTTTTATTTGGCAGAAAATCTCATGAAGCCCGGACCACCTAATTTCAACTTGATTTTTTTGCACTGCCAATAATCCAAAGGAATATTAGTTTTTCTTTCACATTGCCATATTTTGTCTCACTGAGAGAGAAAAAAAAATCAGTACTGCAGAACATTTTGGAATATCAAAATAAAAAATAAAATTATTGAGTAACATTAGGATTTTATTTCTGCACCATAAACATAATCACAAACTTACAAACCATGTGCTGCCACATCCCTTCAGGTAATGCGTCATTAACATGCCAAGTTCTGTCGTGTCTGCTGATGAAGGACAACTTCATCGTGCAATGCCAAACCAATATTTTTAAATCCATTTAGATTGTTTTCCTTTTAAATCAGAGTATAGAATACAGTTTTTGGTCAGGAGACGTTTAAGCACACGGAAGTTCAGACAGGCAGGCATGGACTAAACCTAGAGTTATCGGGCTGCTGGAGGATAATGAATCCCAGGTCGAAGCCAGACGGCATTTGGAAAGCCTGTAATAAACAGAATTGTGTGTTTTAAGTGCTGTCTTAACAGGGCGGATTTATATATACGGCAGTTATATGAGCCTGCACCGACAAAGGGGGCGTCCGATGGGCTTAGTTCTTAATTTGCTTTCACCGGTGAGATTTGTGCTTACACAGGCAGAAGGCGGGCAGCCCATCCGTCTGTGTCAGTATCACGTCGGCACATTATTTGAAATCATTTCGGAGCGCATAGCTTTCGGGGCAAAATGCTTAGCGGTCCAAGGTAAAGAGATCTGTGAGTAATTACAGATAATTCACCTTGAGGCCTTGATCCTCTGCGTCCTCTCTCAATATAGAAGAATGCAGGAATGAAGACTGCCGCATAGTCAATTATTCTGACCTGAAATTTAATTTCCTGTAGCTTTATTGGCACTTTTTATTATTACTTTTATTTATTTATTTATTTTTATTTTTTTAACCTATTGATACAAAATGTATTGCATCATGTCATTGCAGAAAAATAATGAACGTTTAAGTAAATTTTGTCTTGCGTGTTTTTAAAGATAGTGTTTAAAGATCAAGGGGGATATATTTAAAATATACCCAATTCTGTAAAAAATCTGTCTCAAACAACCCTCCTTTTAAAGACGCCAACAATAAACTGAGCGATGGGAAACCACATTTGGCAGCTATATAGAACAAATTATTGGATTACTTTTAACAACTGCCAACAGGTAATTCAAACACTTAATAAAGTTTTGAAAATGGTTTGGTTAGAATAGCCCATGAGGCCAATATTTTCATAGCTGGTCAAATAAACACTGCCATTACCAGAAAGTGTGATGGTAGAAGAAAAAATATGGGATATATTTCGATGTACAATAGCATTTTTTTTTTTTTCTCATTTAACTTTAGCCAATTTTAAATTCGCCAAACGTGCAGATAAAAAGGCATTTCGACATTCCTCATATCCCATGGTGAGCCCGTCTGTGTAATCCGTCTGCCATTTCAGCTAAAAATAAAAATGATACTATGACAAATCAAAACTGTGTTTTATGATAAGAATTGTCTGAATTTGTCTCAACAGGCTATTAACAACCCCCACCCCTTCTCCAAAAGTCCGCTCACCCCATGTGAAGGGTAGGAAATCCATCCGAGCTCCCCTTGGCTTGCTTTCGAATCCAGCAGGTTAACTGTGAAAGAAAAAGGGAAAAAAAGAGAAGAGAAATTATCTTATATCTGCTTCTGACCTGCTAACTTTAATTGCACACCCCACCCCCCTACCCTAGGCCATTCCAATTGAAAGTGTTTTACTTTAAATCCACTGGGGAAAAAAGAAATTAACTGTTAGTCTAAAACAAATATTTTAAACATGTATCAATGAAAACACTAACGCACAGTATAGACCACCTCTTTGTTGCATTCCCTATTAAAAATATTAAATCTGGAAAGACAGAATACTGTCGTGATCTGTGTGAATTTAATCAGATCCCAAGGCTATTTCCTTTTAGCAGCTATTTAGTAGAGGGATGGCGGTTTCCCAATATCCAAATCTGTTGGGTTATTCTACTGATAGACATCTACAGGGCAAGGAAAT